>JAJIYU010016245.1:0-12245 GCA_030144865.1 Tinospora cordifolia | reverse complement strand
TAAAATTTATACAAAAGAAGTATTTATATTTTAATGTAGGACATCATCAAAATAAAATGAGCTCATTCTATATATAAACTTGGACACCCCAGGCCTCTCCAATAGTAGGGACCTCGGGCACTCGATTGGAGATTTGGAGATTTGGTTCAAGCCCTGTTCTCCAACTTAATACCAAATTCCATGCCTACTTCACGGTGTGTCGTGTAGCACTACATAGTGTGTTATAGTTAAGTCCTAATGAATTGCTTTTTGAATTTTTATAGTAAGATCCTCATTCTTATTATGTAGTATTAGTATCTAATTTTTACTAATACTAACTATTTATTTTAATACAGCAATACTTTGGAAATAATACATTCGTATAAATGTTTTAACAATTAACGTATTACTTATCAACTAGTATTATATTATTAATTTCTATGACGTATTATCTTTTAATTTAATTATAGTACAATAGTAGTTTTAATTACTTAATATTAATTTATATATTATTTATTTACGAAACATGTTATGGGGTAAATATATGAAATACACCTCATTAGGAAAAATATAATTTTTTTTTGTAAAGAATGTAACATATGAAAAAAAAAAAATGAAATATTCAAAAGACCATTCTTTTTAAAGTTAAAAATAAGAAAAATTAATGTTGAGAAGTAAAACCACAATAATATTGCTAAACAGCTAGATAGTGTTTGATAACACTTTTTACAACATTTTATTTTAATAAAATATTATTTAAAAAGAGCTTTTAAAATATTAGAGTGCTTGATAACTTAATTTTTTTCTCCTATTTTTAAAGTTTTTTTATGAAATTAAAAAATACCACTTCAATAAAAAGTAAGATTGCTTTGCCTTTCTGAAATATGAAGAACCAAAAAAAAAGGTTCAATACTTTTCAAAATAAATATAAATTTTTTAAAATTATTCAAAATAGCCCTACCAAGCTATTTAAAACAATTAATTCAATATAACCTTTATTTTAATCTAATTTTAACTAAACAATTTCAATTTATATGATCATCAAAATTAACCTAATTATATTTATTAATCTTATAATTAAAAATTATATTTATTAATTAACTAAAACTATAAATTAATTAGTTCTCAACTTTCTATACTATTCAACTTTTTAAAACTTTTTAAAATTCAATATTTTCAAAATAAAGATATTAAATTAAATAAATTTAAAATATTATTTTTAAGAAGTAATATAAAAAATATAATTAAATATTATCATTCACATCATTAACAAATTTACTGCATAACATGATTAAATTTAGAAACAATTTTTTTATATAAAACTACCAATTTTTATTCAAATTAACTAAATTACCAAGAAAAATAAAAATTATCCAGCTTGCTCAATAAACACTATTTTTGAATAAAAAAATTTTAAATTATTATCATTAAAATCTTATAAAATATAAGCTCTTATTTAAATAGTTCTATTATAAAAAAAAAACTCTAGCAAATAAGCACTAAATAGTAAAAAGTAAAGTTACCAAATTCTTTTAGAAGAAAATTGCGGGCCACATCAACATAATTTATTCTTTAAGGTCGGATATCAAATTTACCAATCCAAAGTGGTTAAGTTTCACTTGGTTTGCACCCTAACCCAAACAAAACCAACTTATATACACTAATACACCACCACGAGCACTCAAAAGAAATTTATGATTTGCAGTCAACTTTTAAAATGAATTTGGCTGAATCCATGTCAATATCATTCATACGCCTACCTCGAGTGCTTTCTCTTCGATTTGCAAGTTCAAGAAAGACCCCTATACCAGAAGGCATGTTCCACCACTGGTCCGAAAATCTGCATCAACAACTTCAGTAAACTAGAAAAACAAATGTAGGATCTTCGCTATTTGTCTCAAACAATCGGACAAGCACAGACTTCCTTCCATATTATTGCTACTTTCATATTTAAAGTGGAAATGGATTGTTTGAATAACCTAGATATATTTAAATAGCTCATTCAATTGACTTTTTACCAGATGATCCCAGGTAACAAGCAAAGCAAGCTAAAAAAACCATTTTATTAGTTTTACAATTAAACATGATTACCCGCTATATTCAGATTGTTCAGACAACACATTAATAATATTATTTAAATTATGCAGAAGCATTATAAATCTAAATTTAAATAAATTACCCACATTTACTAATTTCCTGCCTTTCATCAGCCTTGCCGTGATGGGATGCGAGTAGGCCGGCCAATGACCAATTCGGTCTCCACATCAGAATTTTGACTATCTTGACTGTCAGGCTCCGTTCTTACTTCAACATCCTCACTACTTTGGCCGTAAGGTGCAACTGCCAATGGCTGTTGAATGGCATCTAGTTGTGGTCGCAATCCGCACTGAAACCCACGGGTAGAACTTCAGTCTTTTCACATAACTAATCAGTTTGACCTTATAAAGGAGCAGTTTTAAGATCCTATCCACGTTGAATTTGTAATTATCTAATTTTAAATTTAAATAATAATGAATACAGCCGACAAAAATAAACTTGCATATAATGAACTTACCACCATCTGGCATAACAATGCATTTTCCTCCAACAAGACTTTCTCCTGAGTATAACATATCAATTGGTATAGCATTGGTAAGATAACGATGACACAACGACCACTCTTCCTCAGAATCTGATTACTGAACGCGTAAAAGTTTGACAGCATTACTACTTACCTTGTCTTTCAATTCCTTTATTTTTTCCTTAAACAGCTGAGTCTGGCAAAATACATAAAGGAGAGGATCATGCCTTCAATATGTAATTACGCACAAAGTAAATGCATTGGAAAAGAATGTTAAACTGATGTTTTGAATATTGTAACGTCGGATTCGCATCATTAATTCATCTAATGACTGTCAGTGTTACAACTCCATAAAATTTTTCACTTACAAAAATTATTTAATTTTCGTATTTTCTTTTTTCCACGTACCTTTCTCAACCTGATGTTGATTAGGCTTCTCTCTAATTGACTTTCCATTTGTTGTAATTCGTTAAGGGAACAGGACGCTAAATCCTCGCCCAGGAGCCTCCTGGAACAAAGAAATTAAAAAGACGAACTTAATTAACGAAATATCCCTTGGGCACATTAGGTGGCAGCATAGGAGAAAAAAGTGATGTATTAGGTCCTGTACCGTTTAGAACTTTCTAGACTCTCAATCTTGTTTGCCATACAAGCAGTTTCGCTCTTCATATGCTGAATTAAGAAAAGAGTGGGAAAATTAGCTGCCGCTTCTAATGGAAATATAGAGTTTGAAGAAGGTAAAACTAGAAAATTAGAATGAAAACTAACCTATTCATGAATATAGTTTAATACACAAACTGCAATCAATTAAGTGCAAAAATATAAACAAATGTTACACAGAGAGTTTTACTGCATAGTAAACATGTCATAGATCCAAAAGTAGATCTCAAGTTTATTGACACTTCAACGAATTCCATGCATAAATTTTGAGCCAAAGAGAAGAAAAAGAAGAATTCAACAAAACATAAAAAAGAAAAAAAAAATCAAGGCCAGTTTTTAAAATGGAACTCTGGATTTTGAAAGCATCTAAACGTTGGGATGGAGCCAGCAAAAGCACTAGATAAAATTTCTAGCCAAATAGAATAAATTTGCTCGGCATTTGATTTCAAATTTAGCAATAGCAGTCCAAGACTTATTGAAGAGAACAAATTTCTAGCTGAAGAGAATAATTTTGCTTAGCATTTGATACCAAATTTAGCAATAGCAGTCCAAGACCCTATTATGTTGATACCGACTGAAAGCAATAGGAAACAAGACATTTCGAACTAATCCTGTAGCAATTTGTGAAACGAGAACATCACGCTGCAGGTTTTTAGAACAGTATAATATTAAATTTCAAGACATTTTCCTGGTGGAGCAATATCATGTTTATGCTATGACATTAAAGTCCCACTATATTGCTTCACTCTGACCCCTGGCTTCCCATCTATAGAAACATGAGGTTGCTCTTCTTCAAGTGCAAACATCATCAACCTAGCCCCAAAAAGGTAACCCACGTATTTCGCTCATGGAAAAGTCAAGGCACATGAAGATTCCTAAAACCAACTACCAACTCTTCCTGGTAACATGTGATCATGTAGAAAAAAGAGAAAGAATGGAAACTAACCTGTATGTTGTCATGTTCTAGTTCAGTGTTGGTGACTTCCACATCTTTTGCATACCTTCGATAGCGTTCTATTGTCTTTTGCATGCTGAAATACCACAAGAGTACAACATGAACTATGGCATCACGGTTTTTTGTTCAGAATCAAATAAAACAAGTAACTAGCATGGTTAGGCTACAGATAAAACTCCTGTGAGAATGGAAGATCTTTAACTGACGATGAAGTTTGTCTTTCATATTGTTCCTTTCAACAAATTCTCCACTTAAGAAAGCGATATTGTGTAAGATTTACAAACTCATGTAGAGGGAAATGGAGCGGTGGCTAAGATTGCTTCACAAGGACCAAGTGATCACATGTTCAAATCAAAATTATCTCAAATGGAGTGGTGCGAATGCCAAAGTAGTCCCTTCCAGAACTTACACAACTGAGAGCCTTGTATACTGGGTGTGTAATTTATACTGTTGTTTCTTTACAAGACGCTATAGTGCAGAGAGTTTTGCATAAGGTGTACGTACTTACATAATACCATTAGTACAAAGTGACATCATAAGTACAAAACCAACTAACAGTTTTGGCATCTAAATTCAACCCAGAGATTTTGCTGAAATAACAATTAAGAAACATCAACGGAGGGAAAGAACAGATATTGGTATTCATATCACCACAATCAAACTTATGAGCATGCAAAAATGGCTTTACATCACGCCCTTATTTCAAAAGATTATCAGTATTGTGAAGGCATTAACAATGTCGCCGCACTGTTACATCACTCCAACTTTGCAGCAACTGTTTCTTGATACGATAATCCCCCTCTTATCGGTCTAGAGTGAGGATGATAGAAGTGGATAAATATATAAAGGTAACTAATTGTGTACCCAGTCATTTTTGTTAAGATAACTTCTTTCGTTTTCTACACTAATTAGAAGGGACATTAAAAGATAGAGCCTTATGTTGGGAGAACACAACGTATTTGAAGAGGAAGGAGAAAAAATGAGGACAACTTAAAATGTTTTGCTCCTTCAACTTGATTTCAAATGCTATACTTACATGGGTTTATATAGTGCTCAAATGAGCATCAAACATTTATGACATACATGAATCTTATGAACTAAATTCATACATGAATCATAATAAATATTAGTGCAAGCATAAAAATTAATGCACATACATGAACTACGCAACAACATGTACTAAAATGGAATACATGAAATCATGTTTAGTATAAATACTAACGTCCCCTCTTAAACGTGATTCATGTTTATACCAAACTTCCCCTCTTAAACAAAATTCACCTCATAGACACACCAAGTAGAGACCGTATAACTTGGTAAAAGTATCAAGCCAAAGGGACTTGGTGAAAATATCAACAATATGATCTTGAGACTTCACATATTTCAATTGAATCTTCTTTGAAATGCAATCTTGAATAAAATGATACCTTGTATCAATATGTTTGGTGCGATCATGATAGATTGGATTCTTCAATAAGGCGATAACAGACTTATTATCAAGAAAAATCTCAGTAGGCTCGATTTGCACCAATCAAAGAGCCTATAACAAATTTCAAAGCCAAAGTGCATGATAAGTACAAGAAGTGGCAGCAACATACTCTGTTTCACATGTTGAGAGCATCACAATAGATTGCTTCTTTGAGCTCCATGTGAAAGCACTATCTATAAAAAAGAAAACAAAGACCACTTGTACTTTTTCGATCATCCAAATCACCGAACCAATCACTATCACTATATCCCATAAGCATAAAATGTTTAGAAGATGAATAATGCATTCCATAATATAGTGTACCTTTGAGATATCGTAGAATATGTTTGGTAGCTTTGAAATGTGACATGGTAGAAGGTTCCATAATACGACTAACTAGCCTAACAACATAAAGAATGTCTGGTCTTATACAAGTCAAGTAGCGCAAACTTCCGACTAGGCTTCTAAACATGGTTGAATCCATATTTGATCCCGATTCATGCTCTAATAATTTCAACCCATATTCAACAGGAATATTAACAGGTTTGCAATCACTCATGTTGAATTAGCGAAGCACATTTGCAGCATATCCAAATTGAAAAATAAAAATTCCATCGTCCATTTAGTGTACCTCAATGCCAAGGTAGTATGTCATGACACTTAAATCGGTCATCTCGAACTCATGTATCATTGCCCGTTTAAAATCTTCAAACATGCTGACATTGTTACCTGTAAATATCAAGTCATACATATACAGGCAAACAAACAAAACATCATTGTTAAGCTGTTTAACATAAAATGCATGTTTGGGACATCTGATGCAGTCATTCCTTTGAAAATAAGTATCGATTCTTGTATGTCATGCCCTTGGTGCTTGCTTCAAACCATATAAAGCTTTCTTCAACTTCATGACTTGATGTTCATGTCCTTTCACAACGTACCCTCAAGGTTGTTGCACATAATTCTCTTCTTTAAGAAACTCATTCAAAAAGGCAAATTTGACATCCATTTCTTATAAGCAGCTAAAAAAAATGAGAAGCCTGATAGTTTCCATTCGAACAACAAGAGCAAAGACTTCATCATAGTCGATGCCATGTTGCTGAGTATACCCCTTTGCCACTAGTCGAGCTTTGTATCAATCAACTTGACCACTAACATTTTTCTTCACCTTGTACACCCATTTGACACCAATCGCTTTGTGACTTGTGAGAAGGTTTAGATGTTCGCATGTATCATTTTTCTTAATGGCTCAATTTCTTCATTCATGGCATGCACCCATTTTCTGTCTTGCACTGCTTCTTCAAAACCTATAGGTGCACAATCAGCAAGAAGACAACAAAAAGTTAATTCACCTGTTTCTTCATAGATGTCACGCAAAGACGTCATACATTGTGTTCCTTCACTGGAACTTGCTTTTGGTGATGTCTCTCCAGGTGTAGGGTAGGAGTTGGTGGCGGAATGGCAACCCTTTTAACAACTTCTTCGTCTACATCGTCATAAAATGGGAGAAAATCAAAATCTTCACTTTGAGTGGCCCAGTCCCATGATGATTCTTCATTGAAATCAACATCGCGGCTAATTAGGACCTTCTTGGTCTGTCTTGCACTGCTTCTTCAAAACTTATAGGTTCACAATCAGCAAGAAGACAACAAAAAGTTAATTCACATGTTTCTTCATAGATGTCACGCAAAGACCTCATACGTTGTGGTCCTTCACTGGAACTTGCTTCTGGTGATGTCTCTCCAGGTGTAGGGTAGGAGTTGGTGGCGGAGTGACAACCCTTTTAACAACTTCTTCGTCTACATCGTCATAAAATGAGAGAAAATCAAAATCTTCACTTTGAGTGGCCTAGTTCCATGATGATTCTTCATTGAAATCAACATCGCGGCTAATTAGGACCTTCTTGGTGCTTGGGTTATAGAGCTTGTACGCTTTCGAGTTACAATCATAGCCAATAAAAACGTACTTCTCACTCTTCTCATCAAGCTTGGAGCAATGCCGATTAGCTACATGGGCATAGGCAATACTGCCAAATACCTTCAAATGAGACAAATTAGGCTTATTTCCACTCCATGCTTATTGTGGTGTCTGGTTCCACACACTTTTTGTTGGATAGCGATTCGATAAATAAACCGCACATTCAACAATTTCTGCACAAAATTTTTTTGGCATGTTCTTGCTTTTCAACATGCTTTTGGCCATGTTAAGAATAGATCTGTTCTTTCGTTCAACAACACCATTTTGTTGAGGAGAGTATGGTGTTGTCATGCGGCGTCGAATTCCATGAGATTCACAGAATTCATTGAATGCATTGGATGTAAATTCGCCTCCTCTATCAGATCGCAAGGACTTGATATGGCAACCGCTATCTTTCTCCACAAGTGCTTTGAATTTCTTGAAAACTTCAAAAGCTTGTGATTTCTTCATGACAAAATAAACCCAATTCTTGCGACTATAATCATCAATAAATAATATAAAATAATTATTCTTACCAAAAGAACTTGGCTTGATTGGGCCACATAGATCAATATGAACGAGATCTAGTGGTTCTTGGGCTCTTGTTATACTTTCTTTAGGAAAGCTCTTTTGGGATTGCTTTCCAAATAGACACCCTTTACACAACCGATTGGGATGATCCAACAATGGCAAACCTTTTACCATGTGCTTTTTGGCCAACAACTTTAGCCCACCAAAGTGTAAATGCCCAAGTCTTAAGTGTCCTATCCAAGATAAATCTCTATAGGAAGTTTTCAAGCACTTAGCCACGTCATTTTGAACATTCAATAAGAGCATTCGATTTCTGGACATAAGAATCTTAGCAATTAAATTGTCATGTCATATTGATCTCTTAAAGAAAGACTATAATCTTGATAGCAACATTATAACCTTTCTCTAAGAGTTGTCCCAAACTCAAGATGTTACTAGTCATACTCAAGACATAATAAACATCACAAACGAATTGATGCTTTACAGACTTTAAGCAAATCAAAATGTTACATTTTCCTCAAACAAAAATTTTGGATGAATCACCAAAGGTAACGTTGCCGATCACCATGTCATCAAATTCCACGAACATCGATCTATTGCCACACATATGGTTACTTGCACTAGTGTCCAGGTACCATGTACTGTTCTATTCATCTGCATCTCCTTTAAATGCCAAAAGTAAAGTCGATTCCACAACTTCACTATCATTCGAAGTGTAATTCGACTTCTCCTCCACAGTTTTGCTATGAGATTTCCAAAAATAACGACCATATTTTTGATAATTATAAAATTGAACTAGAGAGTTGTCATACCATCTTTGTTTGTAATTATTTTGCCTTCCACATCCCCTTGAAGAGCTATGAACATGGTTATTGTCTTCTTTGTTGAAGAACTTTCCTCTACCTCTTCCTCTTCCTTGACCGTAACCTCTACCGCGACCATTTTAAATCTACATCCTTTTCCTTTCTGATTCTACTCACTATTGCTTTTATTTTCTATTAGTGAAAGCTTTGTTTGCAAGACATGCTCCACTGGCTCCTCCTTCTTCAACACTTTTTCTTCATGGACTTGCAAGGAACCCATAAAGTCATCAACTGTCATAGCTTCCAAGTCTTTGAATTCTTCAATGGCTACAACAATGTGATTAAACTTCTCCGTCAAAGATCTAAGGATCTTTTCAATCACCATGATGTCACTCATGGTTTCTCCATACCTCTTCATCTCATTCACAGCAACTATACTCTTGCACTATAATCTGAAAATGATTCAGATTCTTTCATGTGCAATGCTTCAAAGTCGCCTCTTAGACTTTGAAGACGAATTTTCTTCACTTTATCCATACCTTTAAAGGTACGATCAAGAATCTCTCATGCTTGCTTAGAGGTGGTTGCTACGGATATCTTCTCAAATGTTCCATCATCAACTGCTTCATAGATGAGAGTAAGAGCCTTTTGATCTTTCTGGCGGTTTGCAAAACATCCTTCTCATTTTGAGTTAGAACGGTAAGAAACAAAACTTAAATCCAACTTTGAATCACTCTAATATGAAACTATGAGAAAGATTTTCCTTTTTCTTCATGCAAACCGAGCAACAAGAACGAAGGGGCTCGTTGACTATTTCAAATTAAAGGAGACCAACTTTTTTCTTTTTCTTTTCTTATTTCATTGTCTTCCCTTGGGAAACTCGACATCCTTTTTTCTCTTTTCCCTTCTTTAACATACAAAAGCCACACAATGCACTCACCAACATGCACCAACAAAGCAAACAACACACACATCAATATGCACACCAATAACTTTTATTCCATACACCGGTAAACCAAATAATTCTTGCTCAGATGCTAATTAGTTGTGTGCAATAAAAGTAAAAATGAATTGAACAAAGTGCACACCCTAAACAATCAACAATTCAAATACAATGCAAATCAATTAAAACGTAAGAATACACAAATTTAACGTGGTTCAGCGTATCATTTACGTATACAAAAAATAAAAAAAAATAATCCACTATGAAAGAAAATTAAGTTATATCTTTCACATACCCTAACTACCTTCTAATTAGATTTCACTTTCTAACTACCTTCTAAAATTAGATTTTACTTTCTAACTACCTTCTAAAATTAGATTTCACTTTCTAACTATCTTCTAAAATATAAAGCTAATTAAATTGTCAACATCAACTAAGAAATTAGTATTAAAAAAATTATGTTTAATTTGAATTTCATATTAAGTTGTTTAAAGGCACCTAATATCTACTAAATATTAACCAATGTCAACTGCAATTTTGATAGAACTTAAATGCAAGTTAGGGAACACCCCAAATATAGGAAAGAAATGATATTAATAAAAAAAATGTTCACCCATTCAGGTATATTTTCTTTGATTTAATAGGTTAAGAGAATGAGGTACAAAGTTGCTTACGCAGTTCGAATGACCCCTACATTTGCAAGGACTTAGTCTAAAAAATGCATTCCACTATGAACAAATCATACAATTGTTTCACAACTATTTCCATTGGATTGATATATTGACTAGGGTACTAATGTCGCTTTCGTTTCTAAGATTCATTGTCGACTTTCACAATCATGATCAACAACCATTGACCACTCAAACATGTCGTGCTAAATCTGGATGAAAACTCTCTAGTCTACCCTCCCAATCTTACTTTAACAATACTAGAAACATACTTGTGTTATAATGAATACTCAAGCACAAAATACAAAGGACTCTAGACATTATATAATAAGTTCTTGTCCCTAAGAGTGAGGCTTGCAACTCTAGAGCTTCTCTATTTATATAAGGAACTACACACAGTACTTTCCTTTATTGTTCTTAGTTGACTGGAGCATGTACTGTGTGATACAGTGCGGAAATAGTCATGCGTAGAAATGGCAAGGTAGCTCTTTAAAGTTGCTATGCGAGATTAGGATCTTCTAAAAGCCTTCCTTCTACTTTAAAATGACAAGCTACATGAAAATAATGGAAGGAATTCATAGCACATAATAAAGGCATGTCATTCAACATTTAAAAACTTGTCAGAATAGGTTGTTTGATCTTTAGAAAACTATTCGCAACAAAATATAAACTCAAGGAGGCTTTCCATTTGATTTGTATTTTGAGATAAGCATGATCAAGGAAAGACAGAGATCTCAGTAATTTGAATACTCTAAGGAATTAAGTATTCTAGAAAAATATCTTATGGAATTGGAAGGATTTGGATTTTAGAGTCTCATCATTTTTAAAAAATAAATCTTTTATTTTTTGAAAAGCATAAGATGGAATTATAATAAGATTGTCAAAACACATTCCTTCATATTCATGTAGCATGTCACCCAAAAATACATTTCATGGTTGTCTAATAAACTAACATCCTATTTTAATAAGAATGTAGATAAAATGGCACGTTCCAGAGATTGCTCATCCAGACTAAGCATGACACATTTGAGTGGTCACTATAGTTGATCAAGATTACAAAAAACTATTACCAATCTTAAAGATGAAGGTGATCATCTCGCTTCCATAAAGTTGTTGGATGTTAACTGCAACATTAGGATCTCGATCACTTTGTCAATCCAATTGTACTAGTTGTGCAACAACTGTATAATCTATTCAAAGTGGAATCCTTTTCTTTGGGCAAGGCCCTGCAAATGTTGGCGTAATCTTAACTCCCGTATCACATGCTCTTTACCTTGCTTTAATTTACTTTATCACATTTAATTTCAATCATTTATCACTATCTAGTTTACACTGACATGACACTAGAACTCACAAGTTTTTTAAATTTTCAAGAAGTTCAACATTGATCGAGAAAGAAAGTGGATTGCAACATCAATCCTACCAATTTGACTAGAGACGGAACTTTATATTAAAATCACTTTGAGTTTTGTTATCCCAATGGAATTTGTGGGTTTTGGCAACTTTATACACTCCTTGATAATACAATGTTGTAAAGAAAAAAAGGAAAAAAAAAAACATATCATTATCATCATGAATCAATGTATGTTGAAAAGAAAAGAAATGTGCCAAAAGAACTTGCGTTGATGTTGTTTAACAAGCAATAGATCTCTCTTATTGGTGCCCAACAAAAAGCGTGTCGAATAAAATAATTCAAAGCATTGAGCAAGCCATGGCCAAGTG
>JAJIYU010016244.1:0-12255 GCA_030144865.1 Tinospora cordifolia | reverse complement strand
AATTCTATTAGGAAATTGATTGAAATTGTTTGGCTTATGTGAATGTTGTGTGATGTATGATGAATTACTTAACCCATGCAAAATTAGTTTATGACATGATCTTGCATTTAGTTTTACTCAAATATGACATGCACGACTAGGAGCATATGCATCTAGATATTATCGCTTACCCATGCATCTTGTCTACAAGCATAGTATGGATTATATTATCTAGTGTATTGTATGATGCCTGATGTGTTTGAGATTGTTTGTAAAACTAAAATAAGACGATGGTTTATTAAGAATTCATGTACCGGTGCGATTGATGAGCCCGAGGCAGATCAAGGTGACATCTCCTATATGTCACTGCTTGAGATTGTCGAACTACAAGGCAGATCGTAGGTATTCCCACCGGAGCTATATGCGACAGCTCGAAATCTTTGGGAGACGATACGATTCGCGATAATTACGCTCTCTTAGGCTTTGATATGAGTATCGATTGATTTTAGATTGTTATTGGAACACTTTGAGATTTGATTGGATCACAGGGGATACTGAGAGGTATCTCAACCCTCTTCCGGTCTTAGACTTCGACTAAAACCAATGAATGTTTGAACGCCTAATGTTTGAAAGTGTTTGTAATGTTATAAATTGGGTCTGTATAATGCATGTGATGTGTAGGAACGATCCACTGAGCTTTCGAGCTCACTCCCATTTCTATCTTTTAGGTACACATGGACTTAGAATACGAAAACATACGTCAGAAGACTTGCAATTTGATTGGACACTTCACGGTGAGGTCGTTCAGGATAGGTGACTTGGAAGTCATGTTTTATGTATTTTACTGATTTTTTTAAATGTATTTACATTGGTTTTAACTGTGGTTGTTTTATCTTTAAATGGCTTTCCTTGTTTAACGATTTTGGTTTGAATGAATGTTTTAAAGTATTTTACGCTGCATTATTTTTGACTTATATTAAGGAACCCGGTGAATGTCTCGAGAAATTATTTTAATTCTTTTGTTTTGTATAAGAAAATTTTCCAGACATTGACTTGAGAACTAATGGTTATGAACTGAATTTTGAAGAAAAGATTTTGGACAGAGCAAAATTTTCAGCTAACATCTTGATTTTCAACAGGCGACGATCCACACGTGAGACAACACGTGAACAGAGGTTCGGTTGAAAATTGGGGTGTTACAAATATAGTATCAGAGCTCAGTATTATGATGCATTGGGTTAGATTTGAGTTTACTGGATATGATTTTCACTGAAATGAAGATTTTATTGAATTTTATTTTCACTGAAAATGAATTTTATCAGATTTGCTTTCATCGAAAAATGAATTTTCTTGAATATGATTTTGAAAAAGGGTAACATGGGTAGAAGTCTAGAAGAAAGTAAATGATGCCAACATAATTGAGTACTGTTATTGATGCGACCCAAGAAGAGATAATGATTACTGATAGTTGACCTGCTTTTAGGGTAAAGGTCCCTGAAGGGCAGATCTGGTTAGATTTTATTTTGTGAAAGTACGTACCCGAGGGATTACCTTTATGTTGATTAGAGGTCCCTAGAAGGTTTCATTATCATTCAAGATGGACCCATGGTGATAGTACTTGAAATGGTTGGTATCATGACAAATAATTATGTAAAACTGGATAAAAATTGATATTAGGTGGCTAGAAGTCTAGGAAAAGACTAGGGTGATGCCAACGCGCTTGAGTTACAGTCGCAGGTGTGATTAGAGGCGATGGTGTCATATAAAAGTTTTATGGAGTCAAACTTGGCAATCCTACTGAAGGATATCAGGCCAAGTAAAGTAATGTGACCATAGGTCTAGGTAGAGACCGGGTGTTTTCTCGGGAGTGCAGTGCATCAAAAATAAGTTAAAAGCTTTTAGGACATAGGTTGGAGACTGATAACGTGTTTAAACGCACACTTGTTTGATCAAGACTTGAGTTTGGGAGGAGCCTGTACCTCTAGTCTCTATATAGGATGGGGTGCATAAGGATTTGGGGGTACGGAGGACCTGAATTTGGAGAATGACGGACCCTGGTTGGTGAGTGATCGATTTCTTTGGCTGAACATGTACACACTATATTATACTGGGATGGGGCAGTACAATATGGTGGGGCTTGTGTCAGCCTTAGAATGGGTCTGCGGATGCACATGTTATTGAACCTGATCAACACAGTGGGACGTGGTAATTGGGATATCGAGACACTTGCGCCATTGTTTGGGTGTAATGCAATTCTGGGTGGAAGGGCGAGTGTGGGATGAGGCACACGGACCTGGAAGCATAGATGGAAGCTTCGGGATTGCATTATGCTAGCGTGTATTGTTTGCTTGGTTGTTGGATGACTGTTTATTAGACATGTAGTTTGATTATTTAAGTATTATAACCCAAACCCTTGTACCAAAAAACAAATGAAATACTGCTGACTTAGAAGCATAAACCCCTAGACAACTGAGACAAATTGAGAACTTAGAGACTATGCACCTAGAGTCACCCTAGCACGAGAAACGCGAGAAGGCATGGGCGTATAGGTAGTAGTGGCCAATAAGATGAGTCACGATACCAGAAGAAAACATAAGATAGATATATATATAGATGTATACATATAAAATAAACATTGTTCTTCAACTTAACATGAATAGATCATGGAATGCCGAGTTAAATTCTTGACTGGTAGTTCATGTCAAGAGGTGAGAGATGAGTCTGTACGGGGTGGTGAGAGCACGTCGAGGGTGCCAATGACTTGAGAGATTTTAGTAATCCTAGAATTGATAACAGAGATTTCTCAGAAAGTGAGATTGGAGATTACTCCAAGACTTGTGGAACAAGTAGTGTAGACTCTATGGTCATTGGCATTACCACAGTTGTCGGTGCCTACTTAAACATAAGTACAGTCACCAGTGCAACTAGAGCCTCAGATGCGGTTACAACTGCAAACTCATCAGATAGATAAGCCGACAGATACAGTGCCATGGAGTAGATCAGTCATTTATAACAAGGAACAGTGGGAATTGTTGAATGAATTCCAAAAATTGAAACCTAGGTGCGTTTTAAGGCGTGACTGATCTCTTTTCAGTAGAAAGATAGCCCATCGAAATGAATCAGCATTTTAAGGCTATGGGAGTTACTAGACCTAGAAGGATGACGTTAGTGACATACCAATTGGTGGGACTAGCATATTATTGGTGGAAGACGAGTGAGAATGACTTAAAATAGGAACAAGCAGAAAAGTCAAGCATAAGAGGGCACCGTTAGAGCAGATTGCTGGAGGCCCAAAGAGAAACAACAGCGGTAACAGAGCAACAATCTCGATAGAATAGGCCAAGACAAATGAGCGGTGAGGAAAATGATGTAGACCAAGGAACTTAGATTGTGTTAGTTGCCTATCGATAAATTAGAACAAGAAAATAAAGGGTGCGATCATACCAGCACTAATGCACCAGATCCTATCAGAACTCCGCAGTTAAGCGTGCTTGGGAGAGAGAAGAAATAAGCCAGATTAGAGAAGTGATAGTAGAAATAATAGTTGAGGTCTCAAAGAGAGAAATATTAGAGGTTACTCTCAAAATTGGGGGCAAATGGTGAAAACCCGATAACTAACAGTGACACCACAGGTATGATTAAGTAAGTGCAACCAACAAGATAGAGCACTAGCCATTGTACATTTTCCGTTCGTTATGACATACGTAGTCTTGTTCGAGATCTTATCAAATGTGGAGAGCAGAAGGAAATTTTTGTAAATTAACCATTTGATATATTCGAAGTAAATCCTCGGGCTAGGAGAACTTCCCCCTCTATCCGAGTTGAGCAGATGTTTGAATAGATACAAGCTAAACTCCCTAGAACATCCCAGTTCATCCTTTATCATACGCCAAAGAGGAAAACATCTATTATATATGGCCCGTGGATGAAGGAAAGTCTAGCTGATGTTGGTATTGTGACTCAATGTGTTGTTCCAACAAGGGTTCGTGATCAATACTTAATAAATGTTCTCCTGAAGATCAATGCCGAACGTGGGGCTTAAATTTTTGGTTGTCAGTCGACCAATCTCCTTCTAGTCCCCGGATCTCCAAGGCTCCAACTATCATTCTTGGAATGGATGTTTCACACGGTATTTCTAGTCAATATGATCTACTCTCTATTACTGCAGTAATTAATTCTAGATAATGACCATATCTCTTAGTATAGGGCATCAGTAAGAACACAATCGCCTAAGGCTGAAATGATAGAATAGTATAATTAGATATGTGCTGATTTGAGCCCTTTGTGCCAGAACCCTATTTCAAAAAGCTACAGTGGTTCATTTCGAAAACTACCAGACTAAGAAAGTAATGGGAATGAAAATGTTGGAATAGTTCAAGTACGTCCTGGGCAAGAGCATACACTAGACTATTGGTAAGTTTCCAAATCCTTTTATGAAAATGTCATGGATGTCACGTGTAATACCTAGATTACAATATCATAGTTCTGTCGTAAACTGTTCTAGGTGTTGTGAATTCGTCGTTCCTTCTCATGATTTATTCGGAAAGAAGGTTACATTCAAAATCTTTCTACTGAAAATAGGATGTAGACTATTTCAAAATAAAAAAAAAATCAATGAGAATTGAAGACGCACCGTCTGAAGCTAGAAGGTGGTGGCCATTATGGTCCTGCTCAGCTATGTGAAGGACTTGAGAAAATTTTAATTGATTATTAGAACATATTTTTAAAGAGGAAATGAATTCACATCCGGTAGCATTGCAAGATGATAAATCTAATGTGGGTGAATAAATACCCTAGTTATATTCATAAACCTAAGAAATACGATCTGGCAGAAGATGGAAGGATCCTCTATATAGGATCAGAGTACGCAGCGAAAACGTCAGGGCCTAGTGGGAAACATGTATCGATTAATAATACTAGTTAACCTGACTCAAATTTCGAGGACAAAATTTTATTTAAGGCGGATAGATTGTAACACTCCAAAATTTTGTGAATGTATTACGTCGTGCGGGAATAAAAAAAATATTATTTCGTAGGAAAAAATGAAAATTTAAAATAAAATAACAAAATAAGAAAAAAATAAAATGAAAGTCATATTGATTGATAAAAAATAAATAAATAAAAAATAATAATAAAAGAAAAATATAGATTTTAAAATTTATTATGCTTTAAAAAAAAGAAATAAATAAACGATTTAACCATCTTATTCATTTAGATATGTGCATAGACTATGATTTGAAAAAATAAAATTTGAAAGTGACTGATCGAAATATCGGTTAATAGAATTACTAGTAGCTTTAAAATTGAAGATTTGTTTGAGATAGAGAAATTAAATAGTGCTCGATTAAAAGAAATGAAATCTAATATTGATTGATTAAGGAAAAAAAATAATAATAATAAATAACAAGCACTGAAGGAATAAAGAAATTAATTAAACACACGTATTATGGTTAGAAAACAAAAAAATCATTGCTCTGGTTTTTGGTTAAAAAAAAAATCTGGAAAATCACAAACCAAGAAGAAGAATCTGGAACGAAGAAGAACTATCGACAAAAAAAAGAAATTTAGGGCCTTGTTTTGGTTTGGTTTGTGACGATTAAACGAAGAAGAAGACAATGCAATGAAAGAAGAAAATCTAGTTTTGTCATTGGGGTTTCGGGCGTTGGTGATTGATGAACGAAGAAGATGGAGGAGTGATGCTGGTTCGTGCGCGAGGAAGGGTGAAAACCAGCTGCTGCTAGTTTGAATGAAAAAGAAATGAAAACAGGGGCGTGCTCTGTTTCGGACGAAGATCAAAATTTGGGGGAAACGGTTTGGGGGTTTGTTGGCTTTAGGGATGATGATCAAAAGAAGAAAAAAAATGAGAAAGCAGCAAAACGGTTTGGGGTTTTTTTTCTTGTTTTATTGGGCGTTGCTGCTGCAATTGAATCGAAATGAAGGGGGAAAATTAGCTGGTGCAAACAAAGAATAAGAGGGTCGTGATGAATCAAACAGAGGAAAGAAGAGGCACGACAGTGAGATTGGTAATGTGTGTTGCTGCTGCTGCCCTGTTCAACGAAGAGGAAAAGTGTTTTGGTGCTTTTTGGGTTTTGAAGCAACGAAGATGAGCTACAATTCGGGTGTTCTTGATGAAGATGATGAGCAAAAAAAAAGAAAAAAAAAAAAAATGTGCTGCTGCTAGCTGAAGAACGAAAATCAGCTAGCTGGTGGTGCGGTTGGTCTGTGATGAGGAGAAAGAACGAATGCATGAGGGGCTAAAAATCTGGGTGTATGTCACATGGATTGGAAGCAAATCAGTTTGGGTTTTGGTGTTCTATTCTACATGAGCAGAAAATAGAGGAACGAAGATGAAAAACTAGCAGCTTGTGTGTTTGCTGGCCGTGATACGCGTCTAGTTCGTGAAGACGCAGCTGCTACTGCGTTTGGGTGTTGTTGCATGAAGAGGAACAAAACCAAAAAAATCTGGTTGCGCTTTTTTTCGTGCGCAAAGAAGAAAATGGCTGCAAGTGCAATCTGCGCGAAGAGCAACGTGTGACAAGAAAATTTGTCATTGGCGTTTTTGCAGAAAGGAAACGAAGTGAGGTATATTTTAAATTTTTAAATTTTTGTATAAAATTTATTTTTAGTTGATTACAGATACAAAAGTAAAATGAAATTATAAATTATAAACTAAATACAAATTAAAATTAATTAAAGTAAATATAAAAAAATAATAAAAATAAAAAAAATTCAAAAATTTATTTCATAATTCAAATTAAATAAATTTAATATGAGACTATCTATTAATTATTGAACATGAGAATTAATTGAATTAATAAAATTAAATTAATTAATCTTTTAAATTAGGATAAGTTACGACTTAATAAATTAAATTAGTTGAAGACATAAAAAATTAACGTTAGGAGTTTAAAAATTTTTAATAAGAAAATAATAAAATCTTAGGCCCTGAAATTAAACTTAGAACATTTAGAAGTCTTATTTTGTTTGTAATTAAATTAATTATGATATTAATAAATTATTCAAATTGTAAAGACTAAGTTATTAGAAATTTAATTCTACGAAAAAGTTTGTAAGTGAATTATTAAAATTATAAATTTTAAACTAAGGAAATTTAGTAGACTTAGAAATATTTTAACTGGAATGTATAAAATTCTAGAATTTTAGAATAACTTTAAACTAGTTGAAAATCAATATTTAGACTTTATAATTAGCCGAGAAATCATTTAAACTTAAGAATAATTTTATTAAGTATTGAATTTCAGATTTTCGCATTTAAAGTGTCGAGTATCTCGACGAAAAGCAAGGAAGCCCTGAAGATCTTCAGAACCAGGTAGGCGTGACTTCTTCACTCATATGTATTATATGGATTTAAGATTCAAAGTGTTTGTTTGAATAGTACTAGGTTATTAGAATTCTATTAGAAAATTGATTGAAATTGTTTGGCTTATGTGAATGTTGTATAATGTATGATGAACTATTTAGCCCATACGAAATTAGTTTATGACATGATCTTGCATTTAGATTTACTCAAATATGACATGCACGACTAGGAGCATATGCATCTAGATATTATCGCTTACCCATGCATCTTGTCTACAAGCATAGTATGGATTATATTCTGTAGTGTATTGTATGATGCCTGATGTGTTTGAGATTGTTTGTAAAACGAAAATAAGACGATGGTTTATTAAGAATCCACGTACTGGTGCGATTGACGAGCCCGAGGCCGATCGAGGTGACATCTCCTATATGTCACTGCTTGAGATTGTCGAGCTACAAGGCGGATCGTAGGTATTCCCACCCAGAGTTGTATATGCAACAGCTCGAAGTCTTTGGGAGACGGTACGAGTTGCGATAAGTACGCTCTCTTAGGCTGTGATGTGTTGTCAATTGATTTTAGACGGTTATTGGAACCCTCTGAGATTTGATTAGATCACAGGGAATACCGAGAGACATCTCAACCCTCTTCCGGTCTTAGACTCCGACTAAAACCAATGAATGTTTGAATGCCTAATGTTTGAAAGTGTTTGTAATGTTATGGATTGGGTCTGTATAATGCATGTGATGTGTAGGAACGATCCACTGAGCTTTCGAGCTCACTCCCATTTATATCTTTCAGGTACACATGGACTTAGAATACGAAAACATACGTCCGGGATAGGTGACTTGGAGGTCATGTTTTATGTATTTTACTAGATTTTTTAAATGTATTTACATTGGTTTTAACTTTAGCTATTTTATCTTTAAATGACTTTCCTTGTTTAACGATTTTGGTTTGAATGAATAGTTTTAAAGTATTTTATACTGCATTATTTATGACTTAAATTAAGGAACCCGGTGAATGTCTTGAGAAATTATTTTAATTTTTTTGTTTTGTATAAGAAAATTTTCCAGACATTGACTTGAGAACTAATGGTTATGAGTTGAATTTTGAAGAAAAAGATTTTGGACAAAACGAAATTTTCAAGTAACATCTTGATTTTCAATGGGCGACGATCCACAAGTGAGACAACACGTGAATGGAGGTCCGGTCGAAGATTGGGGTCTTACATGATGGTGGTGTGGTGTGACGAACAGAGGGAGGAACAAAAATAGAGCAGGGTGCTCTGTTATTGTTGCATGTTGCTGTTGCTTCGAACCGTTGTTGCAGAGCCACGATGCTGTGCTGCTGGCCGGGAGTCACAAACCGAGGAGGAGGAACCCAGCATGAAGCTACTGGTCTGGCAGCTGCCACTGCGTGAAGAGGAGGAATAGAGAAGTGAGGAGAAGAAGAATAGAGAGCAACCAATTGCAATGACTGGTTTCTGCAGTTTGATGAACCAGGGAAGAGGAAGCAAGAATGAAGAAGAAATAGAACGCAAAGAGGAGACCCAACAATTGTTGTTGGTCGTTGTAGCTGCTGCCGGACAGAAAGGAGAAGAGGGCCGTTGCGATTTTGGTGTGAATAACAGAGGAAATTGTAGTCTGTTGTTTGTTTGGTCGGTGAAGAAGATGATGAAAAGAAGAAGCAAACTGTGGTTTGCTGGGTTTTGTCGATGAGGTTGGCTGGACGGACAACAAGGAAAAAAAAGAGTCTAGGAAAACTTGCTGTTTTGGTGCGTTCGGAGTAAAGAAGAAGGAAACTTGAAGCTGCAATCTGATGTTTTGGGTTGGTTGGTGTATTGGTGAGGATGCGAACCAAAATAAACAAAGAGAAGAAGGATTGGAATTTTGGGGTGTCGGAGATGAAATCAAGAGTTAATTTCCTATTGGTGCTCGGTTGGCCTGGAATGAAAACAGAAGAAGAAAACTAACACTTGGTTTTCTGTGAGATTCTTGGTTAGTTTTCAAATATAAGTTGGGGATTTTCCTCTAGATGTGGGCATTTCCAGATTTGTAGTGATTTGATTTGACTATATAGTTCGTGATTGAAGAAGAATGATGAACAAGGTTGGTGATTCAAGAGCTTGAACGTGATTGCGATGCGTGTGTGGGTAGTGATCGTGAAACAAGAATGGAAAACCAGAATTTATGGTTTTGTAGCGTTTGGTTGGACGAAGAACAGAGAAATTTGGTGTGTGTTGGATGATAAGCAAGATGGAAAGAAGAGGAAACCATGATTGCTGCATATTCATTTTCATGGTGACTCGTGTGTGTGTGCGGGGTGACCGACGTGATATAGTGCGACGAAGACAACGTCAGGTAAAATTTGATTTTAAATTCTAAATCTATGAAATTTATTGTAGTTAATTATAAATGTAAATAGAAAAAAAAATTTCTAAATGGAAATTAAATAAAACAATTATGAAAATTAGTTTAGAATATTTATTTAATAATTTAAATTCAATAAAATTTAATATTAGATTATTTATTAATTACTGAACATGAGGATAGGTTGATTTAATAAAATTATATTAATTAATCTTTTAAATTAGGATAAGTTCACAATTTAATAATTTAAATTAGTTAAAAACATGAAAAAATATATATGCATAAACCTTAGGAGTTTAAAATCTTTTGTAAGAAAATAATAAAATATTAGGCCCTGAAACTAAAATTAGAACATCTAGAAGTCTTATTTTGTTTGTAATTAAATTAATTATGATATTAATAAATTATTTAATTTTCGAAGATTAAGTTATTAGAAGTCGAATTCTACAAAAGGCTTGTAAGTAAATTATTAAAATTGTAATTTCAAACTAAGAAAATTCAGAGGACTTAAAAGTATTTTAATTAGAATGCATGGAGTTCTAGAACTTAGGAACAATCCAAAATTAGCGAAACAAATATTTAGACTCCACAATTAGTTTGGAAATCTTTAAGCTTAAGAATATTTTGAATAAGATTTAATAGGAAATAGGAACTTAAGAATTTTTATTGATTATTGAATTGCAAACTCTTACGAATAGCTCGAAGGAAAGCAAGGTCGCCCGGAAGATCGGCGAAATTAGGTGGGCATGACTTCCTTGCTCATATGTATTATATGGATTTAAAATTCAAAGCATTTGGTTGGATAGTTATAGATTATTAGAATCTTCTTAGAAAATTAATTGAAATTGGTTGGTTTATTTGAATGATGTGTGATTATGATGAATTATTTAGACTCATGCATAATCATCTCATGCCATGATTGAATATAACAGTTTGCACTTAGATTTACTCAATTATAATATGCATGAATAGGAAGATATGCATTTAAATACCATTTGACTTACATGCATATTGGAATTATTTTTTCTAGTGAATTGTATGATGCTTGATGTGTTTGAGACTGTTTGTAAAACTAAAATAAGACGATGGTTATTTAAGAATCCATGTATCGGTGCGATTGTCGAACCTGAAGCAGATCGAGGTGACATCTTCTATATATCACTGCTTGAGATTGTCGAGCTACAAGGCAGATCGTAGGCATTCCCACCTGGAGCTGACTATGACAACTCGAAGTCTTTGGGAGACGGTACGATGCTACAGTAAGTACTCTTTCTTAGGCTGTGGTGTGAGTGTTGATTGATTTTAGATGGTTTTTGGAACCCTCTGAGAATTGATTGGATCACAGGGAATACCGAGAGACATCTCAACCCTCTTCCGGTCTTAGACTTTGACCTAAATTAAATGAATGTTTGAACGCCTAATGAGAATTGATTGGATCACAGGGGATATCGAGAGGCATCTCAACCCTCTTTCGGTCTTAGACTTTCTAATGTTTTGGATTGGGCCTGTATAATACATGTGATGTGTAGGATTGATTCTACTAGGCTTTCGAGCTCACTCCCACTTTATTTTTCTGGTATATCTGGACATAGAGTATGTTAACTCACATCAGAGGACTCACAGTTTAAGTGGATGCCTCATTGGGGAGGTCGTCCGAATAAGAGACTTGGAGATCATGTTTTATGTGTTTTTACTAGACTGTTTTAAGGTAATTACGTTGATTTGAACTTTAGTTTATTTTATCTTTAAATGACTTTTCTTATTTAACAATTTTGGTTTTAATAATAGTTTTAAAAGTTATTTCGCTATATTACTTCTGATTTATATTAAGAGTTTTCTTGATCTACATTTGGTATCAAATATCTATCCAGACATTGACTTTAGAATAAACTATTATGAACTTAATTTTGAAGAAAAATAGTTTTGACGAAACGAAATTTACAAGTAGCATCTCAATCTTCATTGGGCGACGATCCACATGTGAGACGACACGTGAACGGAGGTCCGGTTGAAAATTGGGGTGTTACAGTGGGCAACGGTGGTATGGGACGCTTGAACTCGAAAGCATAGGTGGAAGCTTGGCATATCGCTATACTAGTGTGAAATTGTATGATTGCATGATTAAATGATTGAATGGTTGATTAAATGCATGCCTTACTTGTTTAAATTCATGAATATATATATATCACATGCATTTTGATTATGAGACCAAATATTGTACACAACAACATCAGAGCGCCTTGAAACTGTAATACCTCATAATTTTGTCAACAAAGAATTATTAATGAAATAAAATTCATTGAGAAAAAAATTCTATAAAATATTGGAGGCAAATGAAACCTTAGTATCAAGATGATCTAACTACTGATATAAGGTTAGTGGAATTATCAATTTTTAACTAATTAATTTATAATTATGCAATTATGGAATTAATTATCCAATATAAAGTAAGTAGAGCGAATTATATAATTATTTGTACCCTCTGAAAATAAAAATATGAGATAAATACATAGAAATGAAGAAATGAAAAATAATATAAAGAAACATAAATTATTAAGTGTTGGCAATATTAAAAAAATAGAAAAA
>JAJIYU010016243.1:0-12245 GCA_030144865.1 Tinospora cordifolia | reverse complement strand
CTGGGGTATCCTTTCGGTCTTTGATGACAACAGAAATAATAAATTGGTTGAATTACTTAATTCCTTGTAAGTGTTTGTTATGCATGTTTTATTTTGTCAAAATAATGAATTAAATATTTGGGATGATTCACTAGGCTTCATAGCTCACCCTTCATTTTTAATATTTCAAGAAATTAGTTATCAAGGCTGCATGGGCGTTATTTAATATGTAGAAATTTTTATTTAAATTCATTGTAGAGCATGTGGGCCCAAATTTATTTATTTATTTATTTCATTGTAACAAAAGTTGAATTTTTACTTTTGAATTTTTCTTTTAAATAATAAAAGATTTATTTTATTCCATGGCATCATAGATTTTTGTGAATTATTTATACATAGATTAATGTGCACAGGATAGCCCATAGAGGTGGGATTTAGAATAGAACAAGGATAAAGTAACACAGACCCACCTCCCCCAGCAACCCAAAAATATTCAGGAAGAAAAATATATCTTCAGATGACGTGGGCCCGGGCATGGGAGGTAAGGTGTTACACATCGCCTTACATTTGATAATTAGCAATAGAGTTCCAGTCCTACATGACCTCATCAGTGAGGCATACCATCATTACAAAATAATTCTTCCTTAGTAGACAGTTCAAGTGCCTTTAATGATTACTTGAAAAATAATTAGTGGGGTGAGCTCAAGAGTCCAGTGGATCATATACAAAATATCTTGAGCATTATAATACTCAAAACATAAATCATGCAAGCACTTATCAGGCATTAAGCATTTCATGTAGTTCAATTGTTTACGTTGACGTGAAGACCAAAAGTCCTTCTTTGGCATTTCCCATTAGGTTCGAAATATCGGAAGTAATGCCCAAAGGCCCATTACCTATTGGAAACCTTATATCAAGAGTGACGTCTCAACTCGACTACCAATCGTGGGAGTGACGTCTCAACTCGACTCTTAATCCCATCTTACTATTGCCACAGTATCCACAACATCGCATTGGTACATGGTTAATCCTCTTTATTTTGTAACCATAAGCACATTCACAATATCAATATCCAAATAAAAATAAACAATGGATCTAAATCAATAGTACATCATGCTTAAGGTCACACAAGTCATGCTATTTCTCACATGGTATGCATGGCATATATCCCAAATAGTATTAACATTCATGGGTAGTACAGCATGTTATCGACATCATTTAAGACAATCAATTATTCATATGTGTCACACACATCCCTAGCATGCTTCTAAGCAATTAGTAAAAGTAAACATTCAATCATGTTTCATATTCGAACCAAAATAATACTAAAGAGTTTAGGGTATTTATTTCCACTTGTATTCGAATCCCTTGGGTCTTTGTCTTATCACTTTAGAAAGTCGTGAATCCTCAACCTTGAGATTTAATACATATTTTTTAGCAGTTGAAGCATTTCTGGTGTTATTAAACTATGATTGAACAACTCTTGTTCACGCCTAGCATTTCATATACAAAATAGTGTTTTAGAAAGGTAAATATGTTGGTTTGTCTTTGTGTACAGCAGTAGTAAGGAAGACTACCATAGTAACCAGAATAGAATAAAAGAAAAGCATGAAGGGTGTTTGATGCACTACTGCAGTAGTTCCCGAAATGTGCAATCTCACATTACCGCAATAGGGCTTCGTGTTACCACAATAGCCAGTGGCTCGGCTCTTGTGTACAATGCATTACCGCGATCAGCTATTGTGGTAATCACGTAATTTTCCAAAAAAATAGCACTTTCATACATGTTCTTTTGTTCCTCGTTCCCTCTCGTGCATGGTACACTAGCATGCCAAATTCTAAACTAGAAATCATGCGTCATATCGAACCAAAAGCATTATACCTCATCTCCGTTCGTTGTTTCACTTGTTCATCTCACCGGAATGCCTTAAACACTTTTAGAGTTCTGTTATATCAAAAGAACGATTACAATCTCAGAAAACACTAAGGTAATGACAAACGACACAGATTCTGGATGAAACTAACATGTTACCTCATCTATAATCATACTCAAAAGTGTAGTAGTCAAACTCCTTACAGTTTGTGTAGTTCTTTCTATAATAGTGCTTGTGAGACCATCAAGAAAGTTTGGAATGGAGGAAAACTAATCTAGACTACATATGGGAGGAGGAAGAGTTCAACAGTTTACGGGTGATATCAATTTGATGGAAGAGATGCGTGACTGCAGAATGAAATAATGTAAAGTAGGGTTTTTTGTGAAATTTAGATGTTTATGTTCTATCGCATTACCGTGGTAACTTGATTCTCTAATGCAGTAATCAAACTATGCCAGTTTTTTTGGGTTTACTCGCACTACCGCAATAGGCTACTTCGATAGTAGTCAAAGTTTGTTATGTTCTTTCGTTTCATGCAACATCATGTGTTTCGTACTGACTAGTTAGTCCTTTTGTTCATGGATTATATGACTTAGATACCATGATTTTGTGGATTTCCCAAAGTTTATCGTTCTCGAAGAATTTTTATTAAATTTTATTTATCAAATTTTATACGAACTTCAAGGTATTACCAAACAAGTATCCCTTGCCAAGAATAGATGACTTATTCGATCAATTGAGGGGAGCCACTCATTTCTCAAAGATTGATCTTAGGTTACAATACCATCAGTTGAGGGTTCGAGAGTCTGATATGCACAAGATAGTCTTTAGGACTCAATAGGGACACTTTGAATTTACAGTTATGCCCTTTGATTTGACCAACACACCAGCAGTTTGTGGTGTTATTTGTGAATGATATCTTCATTTACTCTAAGTCAAAAGCTAAACATGTAAAACACTTGAGAATTGTATTGGAGACACTAAGAAAAAAAAATTATATGCCAAGTTCAGCAAGCGTGAATTCGGGATGAAGGTGGTCAAGTTCCTTGGCCATGTGATATTAACTGAATGCATCTTTGTAGATCCTGATAAGGTGGTAACTATCACGGACTGGAAGCGACCCAAGACAGTTACAAAGATCAAAAGTTTCTTAGGCCTAAGTGGATATTACCGAAGATTCATCCAAAACTTCTCCAAGTTTGCTGGACCCATGACCAAGCTGACTAGAAAAGGAGCCAAGTTCAATTGGGTTGAGAAGTGTGAACAATTATTCCAAGAATTGAAGAGGAGATTGACTTTGGCCCCCATTCTAGTCACTCCTATACATAGCATTGGATATGTTTTGTATATGGATGCTTTGCAGAACGGCTTGGGTGCAGTTTGATGCAAGAAGGAAAAGTTGTTGCATATGCGTAATGACAATTGAAAACTCATGAACAGAATCACCCAACACATGATCTAGAATTACCAGCCACTGTATTTGCCATGAAGATTTGGAGACACTACCTTCATGGTGAAAGGCTTGATCTATTCTCTGATCACAAGAGCCTGAAGTATATTTACACCTAGAAAGAGTTAAACCTCAGGCAGTGGAAATGGATGGAGTTCATTAAGAATTATGATTTTCAACTGCACTACCATCTAGGAAAGGCCAACATAATAGCCAATGCCTTGAGTATAAAGTTCAACAAATAGGATGATAAAAGGGGTCAGATGTACCAATTAACTGAAGATTTCAACCTCGACATAAATCTAGATGAGAAGCAGGCTTATATATACAATATGACTTGCCAGCTCGATCTTCTACATCAGATCAAGGACAAATAGAGGCAAGGTAAGTGGCTCACGAGCCTGAGAAAAGGAGTTGAACAAACAAAACATACTAACTTTAGGATAGATGCCGAAAACACCCTGAGACTTAAAGATAGAATCTGTATGCCACAAAATGGACAAAGCAAGTAGACCATATTGGATGAAGCCCGTCCGACCAAGTACACAGTGCTTCCAGGTGATGACGAGATGTATCAAAACCTCTGAAAGAACCACTAGTGATGTGGAATGAAGAGAGATGTAGCTATGTATGTCTCCAAGTGCCTAACTTGTCAACAAGCAAAGGTATAGCATATAAAACCCACTAGAATGTTACAACCACTCCCAACCCCAGAATGAAAGTGGGATAACATTGCCATAGATTTTGTCAGCAAATTACCCAGGAATTAGAAAGGAGAAGATACTGTATGGGTTATTATGGATTGTCTCACCAAAGTTGCGCATTTCTTGCCTATTAGATCCATAGATCAAGTTAGTAAACTAGGAGAAGTCTATGTAAAGGAGATATTGCGACTGCATGGTGTGCCTAAAACCATAGTGTCGAATAGAGACTCTCGATTCACATCAGAGTTCTGGTAGAGTATGTAGAAGGGTTTGGGTACTAGACTCATCATGAGCACCACTTTCCATCCACAAACTGATGGTTAGTCAAAGAGAGTCATCTAGACACTAGAAGATATGTTGAGATCTTACATCCTTGATTTCAAGGGCAATTGGAGCAAGTACCTAAACCTGTCAAAGTTTGCTTGTAACAACAGTTATTAGGCAAATATAAAGATGGCTTTGTACAAAGCTCTTTATGGAGGCCCTGCAGATCACCAACTCGTTGGGTAGAACTTGAGGACCATCTGCTCATAGGGCTAAACTTGTTGGAAAACATGAGCAATCAAGTCAAACAAATCCAAAAGAGATTGGCCATTACACAAAGTAGGCAAAAGAGTTATGTCGATAAAAGGAGAAGGTCCCTTGAATTCTAGATGGGTGATAAAGTGTTCTTGAGGATAAGCCCTTAGACTAGGATCAAGAGGTTTGGATATAAAGGAAAATTATCACCCAGATTCATCGGTTCGTTTGAAACACTTAGAAGAATTGAAGAATACGCCTATGAGTTAGACCTACTAAACAGAATGTCCTCAGTTCACAATGTGTTCCATGTGTCAATGTTGAGGAAGTATGAACCTAATCCCTCTCACATTATCCATTTGAATGAGGTAGACATCCAAGATTATGCCATGGACGAAGAAGTGGCAATCAGAGTCCTAGACTGCAAAGTACAAAACTTGAAAAAAAAGGACTTCCCTTAGTCAAAGTTCTTTGGAGGCATCACGAAGTGGCAGGGGTAACTTGGGAACTCGAAAGCAAAATGAAGATTGAATACCCAAACCTCTTCACTAAAAGGATATGACTAGGCAGCACCAAAACTAAGTAATGCAAATTTTGAGGACGAAATTCTTTTAAGGGAGGCAGATTGCAATACCCCAAAAATTTGTATGAAGATTCAATAAAAATAAATAAATAAAATAAATTTAGTGGAATAAACTTGGGAAAAATCCAAGAATTCGTATTATTAAAGTTGTATAATTCGAGGTAAGAAAGATCGACAAACTAGAACACAAGATAATACACAACATAGAAAATTACCACAGATTACCACGACAGCTTACCGCGATAGTGAAACACAGCCAGAAAATACATCACACTCTGGTTATTGCGATAGAGAATTTCCTACCACGGTAAATGCACTACTTGCCAAGAAATTGAATTTGGAAATAGAAACCAATTATCACGGCAATGCATGTGAAATCTGCGCAAACAGAGTTTGGAAAGTTACCAAATCGCTATATGAAGCCTCTAAATGTAATAACAACTTCTAAATTTGATTATTACTAAACTATGTCTATGGGGAACAAAAAAGTTGGAGAATTAGAAAGGTTTCTAAAACATAGACACCCCAAACTTTTCCAAAGATGCCCTTTGAAGCTCTATATGAACCATGCCTAACCAGCCATTCTCCTTATCTTTGCAAGAATGAATCAATTTTCTTCTTACTCTCCTAGCCTCCCTTTTGGCATTTTGTTGACTCTTTGGCTTTTCTACATATCAAGTAGAGTTATAAGAAGGTGGAAAAATAGTGTTTGTACAAAATCTGTTGCTTGAAGGAGTGTTGATCAATCAAGTAGATTGGAAGGTTCAGCAAAGGTATAACTACCCTATCTCAGTCTCATTTTCACGTTTCAAAGCCTATAAATCAAACTAGTAAGGTTCTATGGTCGTAGGTAAACTGGGAATGACAAAAAACAACCCAAAAAAAAATTAGTTGCCCACTAATTACCCCGGTAACATGACTTGCTACCGCAGTAGTCAAACAATTACTGTGGTAGTACATGCTAGTACCGCAGTAATGCACCTCTAAACCCAAAATTTTCACCCCTACATACTAATTATCATGGTAATGACTTTCCCTACTACAGTAGGTCGACCTGAGACCATGTTTAGACTTATCTAGGGTGTTGCTCTCGCATATTAGAGGCTATGTATGATGAGGGACCATTAGATTATGATATAAGAATGTTGGAAACACATAAATAGCCCATTACTCTTGATTTTCAAGGTTGAAGGATCGAAGAGCTTGGACTATCCAAATCAAAGGGATTGAACAATCAAGGTCGAAGTGATTTTCAAGTTTTAATTTATTATTTTGATTTTAATAAGACTTGCATGTGTGTTATGCTTTCAATATCAATGTTTTACCACTATACATGCCATATAGAATATGCATGCTTAGGCTTACATGAATAAAGATGCATGATATGTTCCATGCTATGATGTTACTACGCTTAATTCATGTTTATACTTATGCATGATTGCTATGTCTTATAGTTAACAAAAGGTTAATAAAGATTATAACCACGTACAGGCGCAGTGTCCCACAAGGGATTATTATAGGTGTTCTTAAGAATGGAACGATGGGGTCGTCCCTAGTTCAATAAATGAAACAACCGGTAAGACCCTAGTTCTCGGATAACAAATAAGACCCTAGATCCATTAGAAATGGCATACAGATTGTCTTACCTCTCCATTGATACAAAAGAACATTAAGGTTGACCCCTTTCGGTCTTAACTACAACAATTGAACAATGAAATGTTTGAATCAGATAATATTTGAAAGTGTTTGACATATATGTCTCATTTGATGAAATAAAGACTTAAATATTTAGGATGATCTACTCGGCTCTTGACCTCACCTCTTTTTTTCTAATATTTTAGGAAATTGATAAATCAGAGGCCACTTAGATGTTACTTAGACTATGTCCTTAGAGATTTTATTTGATTGTAGGGCATGTTCACGCAATTTACTTTTACTTAGAGTTTGAAGTTATTTCTGCTGTAATAAACACAAAGGATATGTACCTATTGAATTTTGAATTGTTTAATGATATTAAATTGTTTTACCTAAAGGTTTCTCAATGCTTTACCTTTATAAATATGTGTATGAGTTAAAATTACTTTAACTCAGGAAGTCTCATAGAGTTGGGACTCAGAAAGAAAGAACGAAAGAGATCAAGTAACGCCAGCCCGCCTCTCAGTCGAGTGGTATGGTCCACGTGGAGAAATTCGAGAGAGGCAAGGTGTTACAGTCTGGTGCTACTAGACTATTAGATAACGAGGCCTGATGAGCTTGGGGTTGGGGTTGTGGCTGTGCTGGTAGTGGGTTCTATACTGGAGGTAGAGTCCTTATGATTGTTCTACCACCTACTGATTTGTCGGCCAACAACTCAAGTGATAAGATTCGTATCACCCCACCTCCTCCTCATGGCTCATCAATAAAAGCAAGCACGTTACCATCACGTGCGAACATCATTCGTGGTTACTCGAGAGGTGGGTGCGTCACTTTATCACTTTCTCTCATTCTCTTTCTGTGTCATTGTCCCAACTCTATGGGACTTCCTATGCCACAATAATTTACATAGATTCCATAAAAGCAAGGATAATTTGAACCCATTTGATAAAGTAAATCAATATTATTTATTTGAAAATCACTATTAATATTCAAGAGGTACAAAACCTTTGAGTTTATTACAACAAAATAAATTGACAAAAGAAAATTAGGGCCAACATCTCTGTCTAATAAAAATTAATTCTGTAAAAAAAAAAAAAGTTAACTAACATACGTTAGTCACGCAGCCTCTGATCAGTTATTTCCTGAAATGTTAGAGAAAGAGGGTGAGCTTAAAAGCCCAGTGGACCATCCCAAATATTTAAATCATTATTTCAATTAAATAAAACATACATATTAGACACTCTCACGAATTAGCAATTCAAACAACTGGTTATTTATAATTGACATTAAGATCGAAAGGAATATACCTCAGTGTTCCAAGTCTGGGGAGAATGGTCAAATGCAGACACTCAAACCCATCATTGGCGAAGTGGGGTTAAATCTGAATGCCTAGTTCATAATTTGAGTAGTGGGGTTAACTGTGAATGCCCAATTCCAATCAAAATACCGGCAAGCTGGATCCGAGTTGGAACACTCACAGTGAAAAATCTTGACTGTCCCAGTACGTGGTTATAATCTTTATTTACTCTTTCTTTAATAGTGAACTATGGTGTGATAAATCCAAGATAAATAGGAAAATAGCTTGTAATCTTAGAAAACATCATAGGCATGTCTTAATATTGATCATATCATCACATATCATGCATTTTCTAGACATGTTATGTGTAATCAAGTCAAAAAGAGCATGCATATTCATGGTGTAACATGATCATACATTTCAAAGTACAACATGTATAAAGCATGAATATTCAAGCACATCATGTAAACTCAAGGCATGTTCTTAGACTAAGCAAGCGTACATGCATATACTATTTGAATCAAAATAATAAGTTAAAATCTGGAAGTCATTTCCACTTCTTAGTTCCTTCTTGTCCTTGGTATTCTTATTCTAATCCTTCTTTGAGCTTTCAACCTTAAAGATTAAGATTCAATACATTATTTTTTATGATCATGGTGTTTCTAACATTCTTGAATCATATACTAATGATTCCTATGTAATATGACCTTTAATTGTGCAAGAATATCACCCTAGATGAGTCTTAATATGTTTTTAGTTTTGTGTACTGCGGCAGAAGAAAGGATTACCGCAATAATCAAAATGAAAAAGTGAAAAACAGGGGGTGCAGAAGCACTGCCAAGGTAATGGTGATCACTATCGAGGTAATGGCTACATTACCGAGGTAGAGAGTAACATAGTAACCAGCGAGTATTTTCATAATCCGATACACTACTATAGTAATCAGATACATTACCGGAATAATCAAATACTCTACCGTTGTAATCAGATACACTATTGTGGTATTCGAAGTGAAATTTCCAAAAAATAGAGGAAAACGAAGGCAATACCGTGATGACGCGGTAGTCATCATCATAACCACAATAATTAGTGTGCAAAGTAAATTTCTAGGCATGTTTCCCCTATTTCTTATTGTCTTATGACCTTAGCATCCTAACACTTCGACTTCTAGACCATGAAACATGTATTTGGGACTAAAACATGATCCTTATACCTTCTTTGATTCGTCTAATCCTCCGATTGTTCCAACAATGTTCGAAAACTGGTTCTATGGCTTGAACTTCCACTATGAAGCAACTTTCTGGGTTTGGCTTCTTCCAATCACTGTTGTTGTTGTGTGGAACAGCTAGGGAACAAAAAGGGTATTAGGAGAAAGCTAAGTGAGAAAGAAGAGAGGGAATTCACAAATGCTTGAGAGATGAGAATGGGGTGCTCAAGCAGGGTTTATATAGAGTTTGAATTGGCAATGTTTAGGAAGTTTTGGGTGGTTTCCTTGGTTGCATTCTTTCTTAAACTCTATTTACTCGCTTCATAACACAAATATTAGTAAGTAATGGTTTTTAAAAGCTTCCCATACGTTAAAAGCTTCTTACAATCATTCTGGAAATTTGAAAAAATCATTTCATGCCTCTTTCACTCAAATTACCGCAGTAGTGGCTACACATTACTGTGTTAACCAAAACACTACATCTTTACTAGATTTTATAAACAAGAACACAATACTGAGGTATTGTTTTTTTTTTTTATTACTGTAGTAACCAGAAAATTGCTCAGTTGTAAATTTGAGTGTTTTGTTCCAATTTGCCCTCCTTTTCGTACATTTGATTATATGTGTTTCACATCATAAATTCCATGGTTTTCTCGAGGTTTACTTTATTTGAATTATTTCATTTTATTTTAATTATTTGACAAAATTTCAGAGTATTACAACCTACTCCCCTTAAAATAAATTTTGTCCTTAAAATTTGTACTTACTCATTTACTTAATTGTACTACTATTGTTGCTATTGAGGAGCTTGAACTTTGGTGGAACAAAACTTTGCCACATGTATTTACTTGTTACAATGGAAACATAGCCCTTGTCATTTGGCATACTCCCTCTACTTCTCTTTTGCACAGTAAGGTTGGGAACTCTGCTGCTCTTGCTTATGGGTTTGAGGTGTCCTATTACCCCACGCTGATGAGTATTTTGCTTTTTGTTCCTATTCTTTGACTTTTGATCATCTTGTGGCCTCTTGTTTTGATTCTTGAGGGATTGTTCAAAGTCAATGTCTCTTTCGACTAGTTGGGTTCTAACTATTGTTTCCTTAAATGTGGTTAACCTCAAAGAAATGACCTGCTTCCTAATTTCCATTAGTAATCCTTCAAGGAATTTATTAGCTTTAGCCTACTCATCTTGCACCAACTTTGGTGCGATTATTAACAGTTCAGTAAATTTCCTTTCATGCTCAGTCACCGCCATGGTTCTCTAAGTTAATCGGACAAACTTAGACTAAAATTTTCTAGTAATGGCTATGGGGAAGAAGTTATCATAGAACAACTTCTTGAATTGTTCCCACATCAGGGCTGAAACATCCATCTCTAGATCATTCATTATCATCTTCCACCAATGGTAAGCAGGTCCAATGAACTGGTGCACTGTTGAGGTCACTCGCATGGGCTCAGATGCTCCTAAGGCGTACAGATGCTTGTTCATCTCAAAAAACCACTCATCAGCCGCCATGTGGTTTGCCTTTCCATCGAAGGTACTCAGAGTCAGCTTCTAGAATTCTATCAATAGGTTTCTCTATTCTTTGTGTTTTGTGACAATTCGGTTTGGTGCTATTAGATCACTTGGCAATAGGGCCTGATGAACTTGAGGCTAGGGTTGTGGTTGTACTAGAGGTGGGTTCTATGCCTGAGGTAGAGCTCTCATTACCGTTCAACCACCTATCGAATGATCTCTACCAACACTTCTAGCGATAAAATTGCTCCAATGGGAGTTGCTACAGCCACAGTGCCCCCTGATCCCTCTGACCAGACTCCTTAGTTTTCTCATCCCTTATCTCGTTTCCTCAGGTTCTTATAAGTCAAAAGTCATTTTAGCATCTGATAAGGTATCATAATGGAGAATCATAAACTCGTTTCAATTCAATTCGAGTGTATGCAAACCTATCCTTCCTTATTCTTAGGATACAAAAAATGTTTTTCCAAACTTGGAATAGTAGCCTATAATTCCTAGGTTATTTGCTAGGTCAATTTTCTCAGGTTTTCATTCGTGTTATTATGATGCTAAATTCATGTCTCTAGGTGCTCAATTTGTTTAGTGACCTAATAGTTTATTCTCTAAGCTCTATTTGAGGATCTTCAAAATTTTCTAATGTTGTCGGGTATAAGGGTTGAGATCACAAAACAAATTATATACATATTTATGAAGTTCAAATATAACATGGATTCAATTATACAATTTCATGCTAGCATAGAGAAATTCCAAGCTTTCTTCCATGCCTCCGAGTTCAAGCGTCACATACCATTCTTGCCCATAGTCATAGGCTTCCACCAAAAGATCTCACTACACCCAAACAATTATGCAAATGTCTCAACGACGACTAAGGCCACCCAATCCCCACTATACTTAATTGTACCATTCCAACTAAGCATAAGGAAACAAATTCTTTCAAAGTCACCAATTATTCACCAAACATGGCCCATCATTGTTCGAGTCCAGGATTCCTCCATACCCCCAAATTCTTATGCATCTCATACCATGCAAAAACTAGAGATACAAAATCCTCCCGATCTTATGTCCTGACCAAACAAATGTTTCGTTCACACATATTTTCAGTCTCTAACCTACGTCCTAAAAGTTTCCTTATTGATCCACTATGCCACCCTTGGCAACACCCAAGTTTCTACTTATGGTCCTTTTCTTAAACCTAGGGTCTCAACAACTGGTTAAAAGGTTCTTCAATCGAACTGACAACCCAAATCAATTACCAATACCACCTTTCTACTCTAATTTACTTTGCTATGTAGCACTACCTCCTAGTTTTCTCCAAAAAAATTTTGATAAAATTTTGTTATCAAGTGTGTTCTTCAACTCCAATCACTTGTATGAGCTAGTGGTACAACCTCCAGATTGAGCGGTGAAACAGAATTTGCTTAGATAACCGACTTTTCACGAATGAGGTCTTGTTATTCAAAAACAATTTCAATTCAAAAATAG
>JAJIYU010016242.1:0-12249 GCA_030144865.1 Tinospora cordifolia | reverse complement strand
GCTTTATGTCTAGGGTTTATTTATGTTGCATAATATTCATTCATCATATAAAGAATGCATTTTTGCATCTCTTTATCTATTTAAAAGTGTGCACATAAAGTAAGCAACAGTAGACGACCAAAAAGAGCTTCTAAAGGAAAACATCATCTCAAAGTCAGAGCAAGCAACAAGTTTATCAAAAACACAGAAGTGCAAATAGCTTCAGCCCACAAAAAAAAGAGGTACAGAAATGCAATCATTAACATGCGACCCATCTTAGAAATATGGCAATGTTTACATTTAACCAAACGGCTCTATGATGGTGCCTTTGGACAAGGAAAACAATAGTGAATCCCTTTTTCATCACAAACACTGTGAACACTAGAGTTATCATATTCTCGACCACCATCACTCTAAAAAATCATTAGTTTCATACCTTAATTATTTTCCATAAAAGCCATAAACTTAGTGAAACAAGAAAACACCAAACTATGGAAAAGGCACTGTGGGTAAAGATTATAACAAGTAGGTTCAGGTAGCTAAGGTTGGAGGGGCTACGTAGTCAAAGTATTGTGACAATTCGAAGCCCATAGAAGTTCATGTCATTACTTATTCCTCAAGTAGTTCCTCACGTGAATCTCAAAGTGAGCAATGGCGGGAAGTTTCTTTTTTGGACGACAACTGATTGGATAATCTGATTCTAGCTGAGTCATTCCCTTTTCTATATCGTCTTTCTAACCTACATAATTGCCCTATTGCATCTTTCCTCAATGATTCTAACTCATAATCAACCTCTTCATGGAATTTCCACTTCCCTAGGATTCTCACTGGTTGTGAGATGGATAAGGTTACACTTTTATTATCCAACCTGGATTCAATCACATTCTAATCCAATTCAGATAAGGTAATTTGGCATTTGGATCCTTCAAATAATTACATTTGTAGGCCACCATCCACTTACGTAGTGTCATCAAACCAAAATTCACCATTCCCATATCCTGTTCATATCTGGAAGGTGCAGTGTTTCTGCTTGAACTGTACGAGATGAAATTCTCATATACAGTTCTCAGACGGAGAGTTCCCTTGGTTTACCTAGGCTGCCTTCTTGGAACCCTATAATATCAAGACTCATTGCCCTTGTCTAATAAGCCATCTTCAACCCCAGCAAAGAAGACTTTTTCTTTCCCAAGATTAGCTTCAAGCCCTATGATCTCATAAAAAAACAAAAATTTTCTTTTTTTCCTTTCTTTTTTATCGGTTCTCTATGATGGGATCGTAGTTTCGATTTGAAAATGATGTAGATGAAGTTGCCAAACATGTCTTTGCCCTCATTGTTGTGCACTGTGTCTACATGGAGGAGATGAATGAGAAAATTCTTATTATGCACTGTGTGCAATGTGTTTACATGGAGGAGGAAACTGTGGGGTAATTGGTTTTCTTTTTCAAGAGGTAGATTCCTTCCTCAAAACTATTGAGGGGTTGTCACTAAATCATATAAAATTTATCACCTACTGAAGATGTACTCTCTTTTTTAGTTTTATAACTATAAATAACTACATCTATATATAATTTATATAAATAGTAAATATATTTATTTTATTTATTTTTGCTATATTTATCTTTGTATAATGTTATTTATGATTTATAAATTTAAATTGAATAATAACAATTATATATATATATATGTTTATGCAAGTATATATGTTTGTACATATGCAGTTTGTATGTATGCATGCATATACATAACCAGTGAATAAATATATAAATTTTTCAGAAGCCTTGCCTCTACATAAATATTTTATATGCAGCCAAAGTCTCACCTCTGCCCCGCCTTACCTATATAAGGTATAATGTCTACCGCCGCCTTCCCACCTTGACAACACTGCTAGGATTATTACAAATAGAGAACAAAATCAGATTGCTCTACCCCCTAGACTACAGCAGATCACCCTAAGAGATGAACCAGATTCATTCATATGGTACCATTCCAATCACCAGATTTTTAATGTAGAACTTACTTATCAATACTTAATAATTACTCCAATTGTCCTGACAGCATCTTATATTTGAAAAGCTGCACCCATCCAAAATAAGGGCGTTCAGTTGGCTTGTGGCTCACAATAAACTGAACACAAGTGAGTTGTTGCAAAAGCGGTCTGCATGCATTTGCCTTTTGCCACATTGTTGCGCTCTTTGTGCAAACGATGAGGAGCCAATTTTCATTCACTGGACATATTCACAAAGAACATAGAGAAGATGGTTCAAATTCCAGGTTGCTGGCTTAACCAATTAACTTTCCTCAGCTGCATTTCTGAAGCACTATCATTACTCAATACTGCTGATATTTACAGTCTTTGGAAGGAGGTATGTACAATGGCATCATATGCTACAATGTGATACATTTGAATGGAACAAAATAGAAGAATAATTATGGAAAAAGGGAAAGATGATGCAGTTTACTGGGGAGATATTTGCTAGCACTTGGGTAGTCACCACTTCCTCGAAAGAGTGTTCACATTTTGAAAATAGACACGTGATTGTGCATACACTGCAGCAAACTTGAATGAGTATTCACTCCATAAATAGGATTTGTTTCCAAACCTTGGTTTGGAACTTTTACAATGTAAATTGAACCACCAGTGCCACAATAGTAATTATTATCTCATATAATATGAATAAAGTATTGTTTGTTTCCTCTCAACAAAATGCGAGGGAGAATGACTTGAATCAATAAGAAATTGACTGTTAAACATTCATCAAGCAAAACTTAAGCATTTCCATGCAGAAAATATTACCTTAATAACACCTCGGCAGAAGAGCATCTCAACAACTTCTTTAACAATAGGAAGCAGCCCTGCATGGTGCACTCCAATTCCCCTGCGCAGAAGATTCTGGACTCTAACAACCTGCAGTAAACAATTATTTATAGTGTTCACCACCAAGTTCACCAAATATTAAAGTAGTAAAGAAGAATAATCAATATAAGTATTAGTGTAAAAGACCTGGGGAAGATTTCTATCAGATCCTTTTAGGCGAGAAAAGGCCTTATCACAAAATATGCGAATTTCACTTTTTTCAGAACTACTTGTAAGGTCAGTACCAGGCAGATTGTCTGCAGATTTATCACATCGATTCTTTGAAAAACAAAAGATAACCACCTGGATTTACCACAAGTACATGACAGCAGAGAATCAAGTCAATGACATGTCACAGATTTCAAAAAGAAATAATAATTCCATAGCAAATAATCGCAAGTGTTTTTTTGTGTGTGTGTGTATGTGTGTGTGTGTGTGCATGTGTGTGTGTGTGTGTAAGTCCTACAAATAATAGTGTATTTGACAAGGCTTCTGAACCCAGGCCACCATCAAATTTCATAGTTCACATGAAGTTATTGGACCCTTTATTTTTATGGCTTTCAGTTGACTATACTCATTATCAATCATACAATTCCATATCAGAAACTGGTAATTGTATGTCATAATTTATTGTATAAACATATACTTCTGATTTATATGTGGTGCATATTGAGATATAATAATGCCCAAGCTTTGCTGTGACTTTATAAGAACTATGAACAACCTTATTTGGATGGAAATAGGAAACTGACATTTTACTGAGGAAATATATCTTACGGGTAATAAATACTTCTTTGAGAGGTTTTTTATAAGCAAAAGCCATAATGAAGCCTCTGATCTCTTTGATCCCCAACTGTTTTGATTCGCCCCACTACTTCCTGAAAAGTTGCTGGCATTTTGGAAAGAATGCTTTTGCTGTTTACCACGAGCTGGGTTTTCACGTTGTTGCCGAACTAGAGCACCACCATGAGGCATCACAGACCCCAAGTGCAATCCAGAACCACCCCCAGCAGTGCTCAATTTTTTTTTCTTGTAAGCATCTTTAGCAGCTCTCAATCCCTGAGGTAGAAAGTTTTCACCGTCACATACTTTATACAATTCCCCTGAGTAGAATAGGCAATGCTCCAAAGGAACAGGTCTTTTTGTAGTCCTGAGATAACCAACAGTAAAGAAGAGTGGGAAAGCTAAGTCAACGATAGACAGAGAAAGAAAAAAAGACTAAAATAAACAGTCCATTACTTCTTTTGACTTCAAATAGAGATTATTTAATCAAAGGTGAACATGTTAATAGAGAAACAACAGTTTGAAGAACAAGTGACTTCACAATTCCAAAGTCTGGCACAATCAGTGCATACCCTGTAATACGAATTTTTTTCTGCTTGGTCCGACCAATCCAGTCAGCAAACTCTATGGTGTTTGGAACCTGCATTGCATTAGCATTCAGATGGATATGCCAGTAACGTAGACCACAGAAATAAAATAGAAAGGCAAAAGACTATGAACAAAATGCACAGAGTAAGAAATATGAAGCTACCTACCATGAAGCACCTCTGTAAGGTTTCTGTACAAATTTTAGGATTTTCAACAGAATAATGAAAACAAAAGAACAACAACTGACATCATATCACTCTCTAAAATGAACAACAGCCAAATACTCTAGGTCACTGACCCCTTCTGGCATCATATCTTGGGAGGTCCATTATAGCAATTTTACATACAATGTCAATGGCCACCATCCGGCCCTGCTCTTTGACATGTAAGACTATCCTATGGTGAACAACAAAGCCTACCAGCAGCAGCATCTATTCATTGTAAAACCTTAAAAAATAAAATAAAATAAAAAAGAAAATATACCTTGCACAATTTTTAAAAGCCTACAGATTCCTCGTAGAACACCAATTAAGAGAATACAATACATACTTTGAAAGATCAAAGTTTGAACACTTCCACAGACTTTGTTCAAGTAAATTAGGAATGAATTTGGCAAAGCATTAGGTCAAATTTAGGAATCAGATTAAGGATACATTAACAAACTTGGACCAAAAGAATAGCAAGGAATTACCTCCAAGATAATTTCATGGAGGAATCTTCTTTCAATATGAACATAATCTTGATTCGTTTACTTGAGATAAACCACCACATAACAAAAAGGAAATGAAGCTGTACCAAAGAAGGCTTGTCATACGTAGTTTCCTTGACCATGTGATAGAGATAAAAAAAATACCAATGAAATAAGAACAAATGCAAAATAAGGCACACAAACAAGAAGAAAAGAAATGAAAAGAGAGAAAGGTCAGTGAAGAAGAGCGTAATGCATGAGATTTCAAAGACCTACTAAAATTTCTTATAAGCTAATTCCCTAACCTACCTTCACAATCAACACCTAAAAGAAGAAGAAGAAGAAGAAGAAGAAGAAGAAGAAGTTGTGGGGAAGGGTGGCTGCCAAGATAAAGAGCTAAGGACACCTCACAGTCCAACCCCCTCATTTTTTACTATATTTCACAAAAATAACCTACATCCTTCACCTAGAAATGGCCAGGCAAAGCAAAAGTCTCTCCGATGACGCATAGGTGTAGATGTGATATTATATTTTAAGGCCCAAGACACTCATTCTATTACAGTATCTACCATTCACTCGTGTTCATTTCATCCTTTCAACAAATACTATACAAAGTAACACCAATTCTTAGCCAAATTAAATCATCATCTTTCACCATGCAAGACCTCAATCACATCTGAGAACAAATTAAGGAAATGATGTAATTAACTCAAAGCAGTAACTGTACTAACTACAAATGTGGCTTAACCACCGCGGACATACAAATATCAGAAACAGTTCCTTTATTGGAGCTAAATTTTGTGCCTTTGTGGAGAAACTTCAAATTTTATCATCATGGAAGACAAAATGATAGGAAACTTGAAGATAATAGAGGAAAAAGTAAATTTACAGTTGGACGGTAAACCAAAAGCACAGCTATAATTAGAAATACATAGTGATAGAATAGTAAATTGTATCACTGAGCTATTTTTTTTAATTCATTACACTGGATTTGCAAGAATTTGTTAATATTCAGAATATGGTTGAACAACTAGAAAAAAATGTAGGACATACATACTTTGACATGAAAATATATACTTTCTACAATAACATGTACCAATAGGACTGAGGACAACCTACCGTCGCTGAAAGGAGCACAATATTGACATGCCGAGGAAGCATAATAATAACTTCTTCCCAAACAACACCTCTTTCAACATCGTTGACGTAGTGAACTTCATCAAATATAACCTGTTTGACCAATATTCAAAAAGAACATACTCTGAGCAAATCCATCTGAAAATAAATACAGTTCTAAAGAAACAACTTTAATGAAAAGAAAACATCGCTTTAGTCATAGGTAAGGATAGCAACGACAGCATATGAAAAAGAATTCCTTTACCCACTCAATATCGCGTATGATATCAGCACCTCTGTAGAGCATTGACCTCAATATTTCAGTGGTCATGATGAGACAAGATGCCTCCGGCCTCAAGCTAACATCTCCAGTTAGAAGACCTACATCAAACTTCCCGCAAAAATCCCTGTACTTCTGGTTGCTAATAGTTTTTATGGGAGCAGTATACACAGCTCTTGTGCAATGCTGCAGAGATGGTTGTGTCCATTAGAATATGAAACGAGACCAAGTAAACAAAGCAAAGTAGTGTAATAGGCATTAGAATTACAATCCAATTACAGAGAGCACAAATTTATTGGTAAAGCAGATGGAAGATGAAGCAGTGAAATATAAAGCATCTCAAAAAGATGATGCTATCAAATGCATTCCCCTTAGAGCTGCTAATAGGGAAAAGTATGGCTTTGTTTATGAGATATGAGAGGTCCTCTTCCATTAATTCTGATTCTATAATCAACACTAAAGGAATAATTGACACTAAAAGAATAAAACCGTACTTTTGATGCCAAAGCAAATGCATATTCAGCGACGACAGTTTTTCCAGCAGATGTGTGAGCAGCAACAAAAACAGATTCCCCCTTCTCAAGATAATAGATAGCCTACGTTCATCACAGTAAAATCAGACAAAAGAATTGTCTGTCCATGCAAAATCAAAAAATAGCTATAAAAGGACCAATTCATTTGCATAGAGATAAATGCTTGATATTTCAGAGAATGCCTTAATAAGACAAAACAAGTACAAAATATCATTCTGAAGGCATTCAGAAACAACAATTGCAAGAAGGTATCATTTCCCTATTAATTTTACCTCATACAATTCCTCAAACAGTTGAAGTTAGTTCCAAACTTGTTTTGTGTTTTCCAATAAAAAAAGAAAAAAAAAATCAACATCACCAGCATCCGCTAATTAACTTATTCTGATGAGATATATCAATACCTCCTTTTGGAAAGTATCCAATTCAAAAGGGAAGTCAAGAGCCATATCAGGAACAAGATCATGGAAATGAGCAGCAATATCTACACTGCCTCCCTTGACAGCCCAGGCCTGCACAGTGCATAACCAAAACATTTGGTCCAAAAACAGCCAGAATAGAACAAAATCAAGATTACAATATTAGAAGGGAAACTTTGCAGAGACATGAATACAAAACAACAAAAAGACAATACACAGATACTTGTTAGTTGTCATAGCAACAAATCATGAGAAGATTGTGGCAAAACATTTAAAAATCATAACCAATTACATCTTTCTGTTGTTGACCACTATCACTAGCTCCATCTGCTACCGGCATCAACCCTGCTGTATCTGCCAACAGCAGCTCATCTAATGGTAGGGGTGACTGGGTCTTGGTGTCAGCATCAGCGGCAGTGGAAGTGTCAATTAAAGCAGCATTGCCAGTGCCAGCAGCATCAACATCCACTTCTATTTCAGTCTCCAGCTTAGCAGACATAGCATCTGTTGTTGGAAAAAAAAAAGTTCTTAAGGCTGCTTCCCAGATAATGTGTAGAATCTGCCTAATTTTATCACACGAGACTTGGGCCTGATGCCACTAAGCATATACCACCCACTAATTAATGCATCCACAACAGGACATTTGCCAGTTATAACAACATTACTAAATGATAGTGCAGACAACCACCAAAAATGAGAACTTTCATCATATTGACATCTGCACTGCACAGAAATGAACAGTTTTTTTTTTCACATGCTAATGAACAAATATCTTGAGCAAAATGAATTAAATGGTGATCTCAGAGTATCTTTTATAAATTTAAAATCAAAATAAATAGGCTAATGATACAAACAAAGATGTGTCTAGCTGACTAATAGTTGAGACATCAGGGCATAAAAGTAAGCAAAACAAAAATTTCTGAGCAGCCAGAAAATCTCTCTTTAACATGTGCATGTACCTAGAACAACAAAAAGAAAACAATATACCATCTATTAGTGAATCTTCAACAGCATCATCTTCCCAAGCTTTCTTAAATAAGTCATCAAATTGCACAGACAACACATTCTGCAAATAAAATAGACACCTAAAACATGAGAAAAATAAAAAGAACTTCCGCATTGAACAACAGTGAATTCACCTAAGTAAAGAAAGAAACTCCTCATATAGAAAAATTAAAAATATATCTGTATAGAGTGATCTCCCAAGTCAAATAAATGAGCATTCATTTGGTCCAAATAACATTAGAACACAAAACATTTTCTAAGCAAGAGAAAGTATATTTTATTAATTGCCAAGGCGCTGGTGCGCAAGTGACTTTGGAGATTTCCTAGAGAGCAAAATCAGTTGTGGGCCCATGTGATTAAAAGCAGACATGGAGTTCACATCACTGAGTGAGATGCAGGTCTCAAGAGGAATGCTACTCATAGAAGTCCTGGGAAGTTTGTCCATCCTCTATACCAATGCTACACTCCAGGTATTCGTTTGGAGGTAGGAAGAGGTGATGTAGTTCGTTTTTGAGAAGATGTGTGGTGGGGAAATGATGCCTTCGCAAGGCTTTTCCCTAGGCTATACAGTCAATCTAGAGGTCCCCACTATCCTATTGTTTTCTTCAAGGAACAGGTTGAAAGTTCCAAGATCATACAGTGAAACTTTCACTTGAGGTCTTATCGCAACCGTCGTTTTGGAGAAGAAGAGGGAGCGTGCCGAGTTTTATTAAGGGACTACGTGTTACAGGATAGGGAGGATAAAATAATACGGTTTAGAGAGGCTTCTGAGAAGTTCTCTACTAAATCTTTTCTCTCTTCCTTGTCTGATGCTCCCATGGCCAGGCCTTCCCATCTATTTTAGGAGATTTGAAAGGTTCCTACTCCTTTTAAAGTTAAGTTTTTTGCCTGGGAGGTGGCCTTAGGGAAAGTCAATACGGGGGATATGCTTCAAAAGTGGTTTCCAAGTCATTACCTCTCTCCTTCTTGTTGATATCTTTGCAAGCGGAGCAACGAATCAATTGATATCTATTCCTTAGGTGTTCCTTTTCCAGTTATGTATGGATGAGGTGGAGGGGGCAATGTTTTTCCTTTTCTAAGGAGAGTGAGTAGGTTGCGCAGTTTAATGTATGTCCATTTAGAGAGGTAACTTGTATGAAGCGGCAAGCTCATTGCATGGTGGCCAGTTTAGCAGTAATATAGCGCCTATGGAAGGAAAGAAACGCTAGGATCTTTGAGGACAGGGCCCTTCTACCCATTCAGATTTGGGAAGAGTCAGTGTCACTAGCGTCCTTCTAGATCAACAATAACCCCTTATCTCTGGGTATTTCATTTCGGATTGCCTTCGGGGATGGGGGAATATTTTGTAATGCCTTGGGGGGCGGTTGGGAGCAATAGTTTTGGTCTCTGTCTTTGCACTGGGGGGCAGTTTGGGTGTTGTTTTTCTACTTTCTAATACATAGTTAGGAACTAGCATGATGGCAGTGGTAGTTACTTTTACTTCACATGCCTTGATCACCATCTACACTTATTGGCATCTTGATTTATGTTGCTCTAAAGGGAACTAGTTCTAACTTAATCCTTGTCATAATTTTGTTTTAAATGCTCCGGCAACGGACATACTTTCTCAACTTCACAAAGCCAAATTGCCCCGCAAAAACTCAGAGAAAATAAGTTCCCAATGCTATTGATCAATACATTAAAAAAAATCACGCACATACATATATAGAAAGCAAAAGATCACAAGAAAGCAAAAAAACTAAAAAATAAGATTACCAATTTGTCCTCGGTTGAGCTCCTTAACACACTGTTGTCTTTATTAATTTTCCACGAGGATGGATACTCCTGCACGATCATAATGAAAAATCAAATGTCCTTTGAATGAGAACTATATAAATTAATCAGCCACTTGTTAGATATGAAGTATAAAATAAAATGATAATTTTATGGCATACACGGTCAAAAAAAAAAAAAAAAAAAAAAGGTCAAGCACTTTCAAAGTAAAAGTAGAGTACGAAGCACCTTGAGATCGCCAAGGTCAAGTCCTTGCTTCAAGCTGGGAAGTACAGTTTGAACTGGACCACCATCAAGTACTTCTCTTACCCATTCTCCAGTGAGCGCACCCTCTGGAAGTATCCTTTCAGAAGATTCAGGAGCATCCAAACCTCCAGGGCGAAAAGGACGATTGCTAATACTACCTCTAACAAAATCCTTCGAATGACTAGGCATGCGTGGCAATGATCCACAATCTTGAGCTCCTTCCATTAGTTCAGATACATCTACCTAAAGGCACCAATGCATAAAAGCTGAAGTTTATAGAGTAATGTGACTGAAGGTTGACCAGAAAAGATGATATAAGTTAATGCAAGACAACAATCTTTGGAGGCTACAAATAACAAATTTGTCAAAGAAGGAGATGAAGAAGGAAGGAAGAAGTGAGAGAAAGCATAAGGTTTATTCTAATCCAATAATTAGTAGAGTTGACCAGTAAATGAAGAGCCATGAAGAAATATGAGATCTCAAGTTGAGAGAGTAGTACAGCATGTATTCAAACATTAGTTGAATTAAATTTGTAATGCAACCATCCATTTTTGCTTAAAGTGAAAGGATACAATTAACTTAGGCTTGTACGACTACGTGCCTTTTTATATAATCTATGAGTTGTCCAACAATGCTAACCAAAAGTGAAGTATCAAACCCTTCCATTTGGATGCAAAAAAACGAAAGATACAATTTAAGCATAACTTGGCTTTGTGCATCTTTATTGTATATGTGAAGTCAATTACCCATTTCATGATGTAAACAAAATGCAGTAAGAATGTATAAGGGATATATTTATCATCCATGTGAATATATATTTTCATATCTCTTTTTCAATATAATTACTACATTTTGTTAAGAAAAACTGGTTCCTGTCTACGCACAATAGATGACTGCTGCAAGAATACAACAGTGTGTATGTACCTACATCTAACAGGAAGTCACGTATGGAGTGCCACGTCAGACTTGCTTACTTCAACAAATGAAGTTGCCAACAACAATATTTTCCCATTTTTCTATACTAGATAATACCAATTTGAAGTTATAGCATTACAGAGAGTTAATTTCAGATTTTGACTAATGCTTCCTATTCTTTAAAACTGGATTTGTTTAATGAATGGATTAAACACATTCAATACAATATTTTAGTATATACATTGCTAAAAAATGACGGCATGTTAATTGAAAACCCTAAATGAGATTTAATTCTAGAATATCAGTTTAATAGAAGCTTCGGAATCTAGAAATTTAACACTGGCTGAACGAACATTGAATGCATAAGAATAATTATAGTGAATGCATTTAAATAAGTGATTTGAGAATGATCATTGTAGACTAAGTAAAGAAACATCAAAGAGCAAAATATTTTATGTACTTAGGCTCAACTAGCCATCAAAGACAAAAAAAAGAAATAATAATGATAAAATTATAGTAAAGTCTTTAAATAGGTACTTGTTCAGGGAAAAAAAAAACATAAGGAATGGTATAAGGTATATAAGGAATGGTATAAGGTATAAGATAGAAGGAGTTGTTTCAAAAAACATACATAAAAATTAAAAATAATAGTGATAATAAGAGGAGTGCAACTCAACCATGAAAAGAACAAGCCATTCACCCCTAAAGCCTCAGGGGCAACAAGCTAGATAATTCTTTAAAATACATAACGATTATTGTATCTCACTAACAAAAAGAAAATACGAAGATAAGTTCATGGTTGAGCTATTGATAATTCATGGGAAAAAAAATTCATAACAAAGCAGTCTAAGAAATTAAGCATAATGGAAATATAAGTCTAAAATGGTTTTGTAGCAAAACTTCAGAATCTTAAACTAAAACTGAACAAATTCAAGAATGATAGGTATATCCATAATTGAAGATAAAAATTGTTCGAGCTGTATTGCTTAATACTGGATACCTGAACTCCATTGCTACCCGTTATGCCAAAAGTTGAGAAACAAACAGCTCATTTTGGCCATTCTTCAAAAAC
>JAJIYU010016241.1:0-12254 GCA_030144865.1 Tinospora cordifolia | reverse complement strand
AAGTATTTTGTGCTACACCCATACACACACAGTATATGCAATTCATATATACATAGTATATGTAAAGAACACCCATAGTATCCCTTTGGATCACTATAACAATGTGTGGTTTTTAATATTAAAGTCTTTTATTTGAATTCTCATGATCATGAATCATAAAAGAATTAAAACTCAGTATATTATCATATCATGAAAGTATAAAAAATCACTTGCATCCATCATATCTCAAAATCGGCCTAAGCATGGGAAACTAAGCATGGCATGGTTTTATGAATGCTTAAACATAACATATGTATCAAACTGAAAATTAAATAATTTGAATGGACTAAAATTGAAATATGTATCATACATATATTTGAAAACATGCATGAACATGCTATTAATTCAAACTAGTAAAGAGGGGGTTTTTGAAACTACTTCAACCTGGTTTTGCACTTTCTTGAAAATTTGGCAGAGTTTCTAAAGTTGAAGCACTTCAAGAAGACTAAACTATTCAAGAATAGTAACTTCTCACTTAAGAACACTCAAAAATAAAAGAGAAGTGAGAAGGGGTGATAAGAAGAAGGCTTAGAAAGGACAAGGACTTATTAGCTCTTGTTCTAGGACGAAGAAAAAGTGAGCATAGGGGGGCCTTTATATAGAGTTTCAAGAGCAGTAAGGGATTGTTTGGGAATACTTACAAAGAGAATCTTTCCTACACACACATGGGATATTTTGGAATGGTTTGGGCAAGTGAATCTTTCGAATTCTTCATGGCAAGCATGGTTTGGGCAAGTAAGCAAGATATGGTTTCCAATTCCTAGTGTGAACACTTTATTTGAGCCTCATTTGATTTCCTTTTTATGTGTGAATAGAAAGTGGATTTAGAACACTTGCCAAATCCCCTTGGGCATCACAATAAGATCAGATTTTGGGTACATAGCAACTTGCCTATTTGCGTCATTTTCTTGGCGTCAAAACATGGGATATTTTTTTGTGGAACGTCATGGCATGTGTGTACTAGGCCCACGGTTTGATTTGTTTCCAAGGTTGGTGTGCACAAATCAACAAGTGAATTTGGTCAAGGTGTGAGCAGGAAACCTTCTAATCCCATCCTTTACTTGGTTGTCAAGGTTAATATTAGATACTCTTTCCAATTGAGCTCAAGGAAACATTCTAATTTGGGTTCTCTTTAAGTGGTGCTCAATATAAGGGTTAAATAAGGTATTTGGCATAGAAATCCAATTTGATTTGGTACCTCATCTAGTTTCTATTTGTGAACTTCCAATTTGGTTTGCATGAGCACAAGGGACAGGTAGGGTTTTCAAAGTGAGGATGTGATGGTCAATCCTCTTTGTGGTGCCAAGATTATGGTATCTTGAGCTTAGAGAAACTTTCCCATTTTTCTTTCTTGTTTGTTTGGCTAGCTAGGGAAGGTGCGCAATATCATTATAGCTTATGTACATGAGATCATCCTTTTAAGGTTTCTAAACATGCACAAGGATAGCTCACATGTGTGTATCAATGTAATACCCTAAAAAATTCTGTACTCAATTAAATGAAATTTATCATTTATTCAGTGAAATTTGGGTGCAAAATGAAACTAGGCTAATTTCAGGGCTAAATTTTTCAAGTTCCAAAAGTCTCATTTAGTGACCCTTAGGGATCCAAAACAACTTGAAATGAAGCAAAGTGACTTGAACCAACCAATTAGACAACAAATCTGAAAATCAGCTCCACTGGTCAAGATTAGGGTTTTCATTTGTCAAACACCCTTCAAGGGGTCCAAATTAGGAAAAAATTGGCATTTAGGGTACTTTGGAAAATCAAAATGACCCAAAACAAAACGCAATGACATGAACTAACAAAATAAATGATATATCCAAAAATTAGGACAATTGGCCAAGAATAGGGTTTTCATTTACCTAGTGACCTCAGTGGCTGCTAAATAAGAAAAGTTTTTGAGGAAAAATCATCTTGGGCCAAACCATACCTTAAAATGTGCATTAGGTTCATGTGATTCCAAAACTATAGGTTATAAATCATAATTCCTTATAAATGAAGAGATATTAATTTTATTTTATTTTTTGTGAACCCATGAAGTCATGGCCACCCTAAGCATGTGCAAGTCACATGGGTGAAACACCATGATCATATGCACCTTCACCCTACCCAAACCTCCATGGGATGTTTTCATTGTTTGAACCTTGTAGAATGATCCCATGGACCACACCAATGATTCAGTACACTCACTTATATGAGGCGTCACCTATGGATAGAAATCAAGACAAATTATCCCATGTACCAAGGAAAGTGATCACGTGTACCACGCACCTTAGTGATGTCTACCACATGCGTGTGCTTCACATGTGCCTAATTCCCAACTTAGAAGTTTCTAATGTATAAGAGATGCTCACAAGAGAACCCTAGCCATCATATCAGAGAGATTCCATGAGGATTTGCCAAATGAAAAAGAATGGAAAAGTTTCCTAAATCAAAGATTTGCTCCTATTTTGGTGCCAAATCAAGACTACACAAGGTGGTGCGCCAACTTTGGAGTTTGGACTAAATTAGAGAGCTTCCTTTAATCTAGATTACAATCTTAGACCATGATATGGTGTCCCTTCAAAAACTGATATCATACTCCTCAAGCTTGACGCCCAAGAATAGGAAATGGAATGTACGCCATATTGTGTGTTTGTGTGATGAACAAACAAATGACCAAATAAGAAAATTCTTTGAGCATCTTTTATCCACTAGGTACATCCCACACTGATATTAATAACATTTTGATTTTGAAATTATTCTCTAATATTGATTAAGAAATAAGATTGAAAATCAAATCTAGACTCATAAGAAATTGGAAAGCAAAGTGGTCCCATGAGCACAAGTGCTAGCTGTCCCCTTTATGTCTAGAAACTTGCCCAAATTTTTGTGAGCTGCCCAAGGCTGCCTAGGACGTCCCATATGCTCTCTGAAAATCTATATAAACCCCCTCTAGGCTCTCATTGCTCTTATCCCAAGAACAAGAGTTGAGATTTTTCCTTGTTCTCTCTAAGCCCTCCTCTTGGCATCCCTTCTCACTTTTCTTTTCTCTCTTGTGTGAGAAGTTCTGATTTCAGTGTTTTAGAGAGTTTTAGAAGTGATTTTTGCTAGTGTGTGAATGTAACACCCCAACCCCCGTATCTTTAAGCATTGGACACGACCAATATTCTCTTGACGGTGGGCTAAACAAACGATGGGCTGGGCCGGTGTTACTTTACAAGTGACACACACTTGACTTTCTTTCTATTTCAATTATTTCATGCCTTGATTGTATTTAACAGAACATAACTTAAATTTAAGAATTTAATAAGGCAGTAGTATAGGAAATAACTAAAATTCATAAACTCAATTAATTAAATAAAATTAAGTACATAATTTGATCTTGAAGAAAAACTATTACAACGGAAGATTCAAAACTTGGGCAACATGCCCGTGTATAGACATTAAAAACTTTTTAAATAAAAAAACCTAACTAATTTTCATGGTCTTCATATAAATCCATTACCTGAAAAATAGAAGGAAGGGTGAGCACATAGCCCAGTGGATTTTCGAAACATCTAAATCATTATTTCAATTCAAACAAACCAAGCATATCAAACACTTTTGTACATTACGCGATTCAAACAAATTTCTTGTTTATAGTTGACATTCGGACCGAAAGAGTTTAATCTTTGTGTTCCCCATTGTAGGGAGAAAGAATGACAAACAGAAACTCAAACCCCAATATCTATTAAGTGGGATCACTCTTGGAAACCCAATTCAAAATCATCAATGGTAAACTGGCAAGTCGGGTCGGGGGTGGAACACACACGATGACACTATGCAGTCCATCATTGCGCCAGTACGTGGATTGAATCATTATTTAATCTCTTCTTAGTGATAAAACACACAATATCAGATTAAACCATCGATGCAACATACACAAAACATGAATCATTAAATATTTATTCATGGCACAATTCATATATAACATGCATCAATATTCTTAATTTCTAAACATGCATAACATGTATATTCATGGCACATCAAATGAATAAAGCATGCATATTAAAACATATATTCAATCAATCATCTTCAAAACATTATCACACATGCAAGACTTATTCAAATTAAAATAACGAAGTAGAAGTTAGAAGTCACTTCCACCTTGAGATGCAATTTCCCCCAAAGTTTGGACAGGAGCTCCCAATGTTCAAGCACTAAGAAAATCACCCAAGAAGAAGAATCTCCCAACCAAGAACTTCTCACACTCAAGAGGGAAAAGTATGGTGAGAAGGGGAGCCAAGAAGAGGGCTTAGAGAACAAGATGACAATTCAACTTTTGTTTCTTGGGATGAAATGAATTGTAAGCAAGGGGGGTGTTTATATAGAGTTCAAAAGGGTAGAGAATGGCAAGTTTGTGGTGTCATCTTGTGGAAAACTTGCCAATTCTTCAAAATTTCGTGCCCCCAAGCATAAGAGATTCACAAGTAAATTTTTGGAAATTTTTGGGAATTTAGAAGCTAATTTTTTGGATTTTTAAAGCATTTGTTTTGGATTATTCAGATTTTCAATTTTTATTTTTGAAGCAAATGATCGTAGCCGTCGGATCGTCCTCGATCGCAGTAGTAGATCTCCAATCAGGCAAGTTGCATCTGAGCGTTTGGATTTTTCTCGAGCGCGGTGTCTGGTTCGCAATAGATCGAGATGTGTATATCTGGGCCGTTAGATGTGCATCGATCATAGCATTGAATCGCGAACTCGTTTTGGCGCGTGCATCTTCAACCATTGGATCGGGCGGGTGAGATCTCGGCCGTTGGATTATTCTCAAGCGTAGCATGGTGGATCACAAAAACAAAACTCGTCTACTCCGTCGAATGATCCTCGATCGCAGTACTCGTTTGCGATCGTCGTTCAGCGCCTCGATTTGGACCGTTGATCTGGCTGATCAAGTTTGGGCCGTTGGATTTGTGTGATTCGGTGCTTCTGGATGCACGATGCAAGCCTGATCTGAGCCGTTGGATTGTAGATCGTGAAGATTGAATGTTTCTAGCCGTTGGATGCAGTTTCTAATATCAAATTGTTTCTATTATCCGAGTTTTGCCACTTATAAACCAATCTTTTACCTTCTAATTTGTGTAACTAGCTCATATCCTTCTATTTTATTGATTCGCTAATATTTTTTCCCTCTCTAATTATTTAATATTGCATTTATTAGATATTTTCCTATTTCTTTAATATCTTTAAAGCCAATAATTAAATAATCTACATTTTCTATTTCCATATATTTTTATTTATTTCATATTTCATTGTCAGATAATCATTTATGTAATTATAAATTGATATTTATATAATGTTTCATTTATTTTAATTAAATACACGTGTACTACATTTTTATTTAATTATGTAAATTTTTTTATATACATATTCTTATAATATGTAGTATTAACATTTATTATGCTAACACACACATTAACCTATATATATATATATATATATATATAATTTATTTCCTTTTTTTTATTCTTTATTTCTTAAGCAACTCTTTTAATTTGACATTTTCATTTAAATATCAAATTAAGGTTTTATTTGCCTATTTTATTTTACATCTAAATATTTTATATTATTTTTCATTTTCTAACCCATAATTTGCACCCAAAGATGTCTTAAAATTTTCAAAATTATTTTCACTTGGCTTATTTCATTTAATTTCCTTAAACTTATTTATCTTTAGTTATTTGACAAAATTTTGGGTGATTACAGTGAAAATGCTAAACATTAGGGGGAAGCTTTGCTAAAATTTTTGAAGGAACCACTACTAAGGTGGAGGGGATTTCTAGAACTCCTATATTATTATTTCAAGTTTTTAGTGCATTCATGTTTGCTTTCAGTTTTTCAATCATGTTATATTGTAGATTTCAACATATTTATATTTTAGTTTGAAGCATGTTTGATTATGTTTTATTTTTCAGTTAGCATTTTTTTATATTTTAATTCACGCAGGATAACATAACATGCTTAGAAATCATGTTTAGGCTTATTTTTGAGTTTTCTAGCATGTTATTTATGGTTTCCATGTTCTATTGATTATTTAAATTATGATATCAATTATTATGATTTACTATCATATTTATTTGAGTTTAAATATGAGAAAGTGAAGATAAGAACCACGTACCATCATAGTAGCATAAGTGATGCTATAAGTGCTCTTTGCATATACTTAGTGTACATGAGTAACATCACTAAGTGTGGATGTCTTTTAAAATACATAGAATGTGGGCATGTGATCCTTATTTTCAATGGAATGTGACAAGATGAATTGTCATTCCATCCTAGAATAGGAGTATTTTAATGAAGAACATCAAGGGCATAAAACACCTTTTGGTCAAATATACAATACTAACAAGACATTATTTGAAACACTAAATGGTTGTAAGTGATTAAATTTGGGTGTACTTTTGATTTGAATTAGTAATTTAGTAGTTTAATAAATTATTTACTGGGCTATGTGCTCACCCTTCTCTTTTTGACATTTTAAAAAAAATTTAATATGATGGCAATGAAAATCTGATAGTAGCTATATTTAGAAAGTTTTTACTTTTAGAAAGTTTCTTTCTTTTTTCAATGTAAGGCTATGTTGCCACTTTAAATTTATTCGAGTTTTTCTAAATTTTATTTCAATTTTTAAGAGGTATGTACTCTCTTTCAAGTTCTAACTATTTGAATCAAAGCATGTAATCTTTTACTTATTTGAATAAATAAGAATTTAAAGTATGTACTCTTTTATTTTATTAAGTAAATAAAGAGTCAATATTTCTTTTATCTCTATTTTAATAGTCTTATTAAATTTAAAGTTAAATAATTGGGTTATATGCTCATTAAAAAATAATAAGACTTGAGATAATAGAAAATGATGCAAGTTGTGTACTTGTAAATATAACATAGGACCTAATCTGCCTTATTGTTGAGCTTAAACTTGTTTCTAGGGGGTTGGGGTATTACAATCAAGTGTGTGTGAGAGGCTAATTTGGGGGCTTACTCTTCATAAAACATCTTAATGGGCATAGAGCGTTGGTGTAGGTGATCATGGCATGTTAGCATCTTCTATTTTTGATTTTTTTGCTTTTTCCCATGTAACTTGCACATGCCTTGAGATGTCAGGGGCATTTTAGGTTTTTATCTCACACTTTTGGACAAATGAAATGAATTTTGGATGTTCGAATCATGTGAGGTGTTCATTCCATTCCATTCCATTTTGTTTCGTTTCTTTTTCTTAATTTTCATTCCCCTTGGAGGTTTTTTCGAGCAATTAAACTTACTAATTGATCCCTTAAATGAATTTGGTCCCATTTATCACTTCATTTCATTCTGTACAAACTTGTTAGGGTATTACAAGTTTTTAGTAGAAGTGTTAGTCAATTATGTAACCTAAAACTAGAGTGTATTTTCACTAGGAGTAAAACTAATATATATATATATATATATATATCATTGTAGTCAAATCAATGAGTAGAATATAGATATATAATTTCTTTGTACCAATGTAAGCTCTAAGAATTTATGTGGTAATTAAAAGTTAACACATAGAGGGTATACCTATTAACACTGAAATTTTAGTTGGCGGGTACTGAAATGTCCAAGATAAAATTCTAAACTCAATGACATTAAAATTAAAATTTTTGAAGGTTAATTAATATATTAAATTTACATTTATGCAATTTGAGGATTAATAATATATATATATATATATAAGGTGATATAATGATAGGAAATGTTATATAATGTTATATATAACATTATGAAATATTTATCAGGAAAAATAACTAATATAGGAAATAATTAAAATTTTCCTGTTTACTCTATAAAACTGCCAAATTTATGGACAGGTTAGTTCGATATACTAAAAGTGGGACACGTGTAGACTTTATAGTTTCTTTTAGTATTTTGGGTAAATAGTAAGGGCTTAATAGCACCAATTGACCTTGTTGACCACGTAGACCCTGTCGATCAGACAAGTCAGCGAGTGTTAGACTTAATTAGAGTTGATTGTATTGATTGAAATTGACCAAATTAATAAATGTACCATAATTGACTGAGTCAATCCTTTGATTGACCAAGGACCATAAAGTTAGATTTGCACTAAGTTTCATATAGATATTACGAAAACCACATTATTCATACAAGATCAAATGTTAGCGAGATGCGACCAGTCACAAGAAGAGCATCAGGAGCTGAGCATCCTTGTAAATATTATTTTTTAATTTATCATTCAAACTTATTATTCTATTCATAAATGAAATGTTATTATATATTTCAATGCATTTACAATTTTTAAATGGGTTTTTAAATAAAAACCTAATTGAACTTGACTCCTTTCCCGGTCAACTTGGTCATGGGTTCAACCAACTTGGAGAAGTCTTGGATGAATCTTCGATAATATCCAACTAGGCTTAAGAAACTTCTGATCATTATAACTGTCTTCGTTGCTTCTAGCCCATGACAGGTTCCACCTTTTCGGATCTACAGAGATGCCTTCTACTGATACCACATGGCTAAGGAACTTGACTATTTTCATCCAAAATTCATACTTGCTAAATTTGGCATACAACTGGTTTCTTCTAAGTGTTCAACTTTTGACTTAGAGTATATTAGGATGTCATCTAAGTGCTATATTAGGATCATTATAACTGTATATTAGGATACCACCACAAACTGGTAAAGGTATTGTTTAAACACTTGGTTCATCAAATTCATGAATGCTACTAGTGCATTGGTTAATCCAAGGGGTGTTACTGTGAGCTCAAAGTGTCCATATAATGTCCTGAAAGTCATCTTGTGTATATTAGACTCTTAGATTCTCAATTGGTGATATCCTAACCTAAGATCAATTTTTGAGAAATGAGTGGGTCCTCTCAATTGATCAAATAGGTCATCTATCCTTGGTAGGGGGTACTTGTTCTTTACCATTGTCTAGTTCAATTTTTGATAGTCAACACATACTTTCATGGACCCATCTATCTTTTTCACCAACAATATTGAAGCCCCCCATGGTGATTCACTTGGCTTGATGAATCATTTCTCTTGGAGCTCGTCTAGCTGAGTCTTCAACTCTATCAGCTCTACCAGTGCCATTTTGTAAGGAGGTATGGCTATGGGGTTGGTTTTAGGCTAAAGTTCAATCTTGAAGTCTACTTCTCTAGTAAGTGGTAGTTTGGGTAAGTCATCTGAGAATACATTTTCATATTCTCGAACCACTTCTAAATCCTGAATTCATCTTTGCTCTACAGGGCCCTCATCAGAAAGTTTCTCGAACTCATCTTTTTGCCTCAAGTAGTTCAACATGGCTATCATCAGGCTTCTAGGTAATCTCTGCATATCACTGTTCATTCTATAGGTTTTCCCAAAGGTACTATTATGGTTACTCTACTCTTAGGACAATCTAGCCGTGCCTGATACTAGTTTAATCAATCCATCCCCAAGATTACATCATATCCATAAAATGGAAGTATAAAGACGTCAATGGAGATCAATTTATTTCTAAACCTTAAGTCACAACTACACATTCTTTTTGAGGTGATGCTAGTTCTTATGGGTGTGAATACATTCAAAGTCATAGGTAATGTTTTTATTACTAGTTGCAACCTATATGCTAGTTTTTTAGAAATAAAGGATTTCATAACACTCGAATCAAACAACAGTTTCACGGCAACATTAAATAACAGGAATGTACCTTCCACAACAGGGACTTGTTCCTCTTGAAAGTTAACCACAATGAACTCTCTAGCTTGGTTTTATCCATGACCTCGGTTCTAGTTTTGTCCCTGGTTGTTGTTCTATTGGAGTTGTTGCTGTTGAGGACATCCATTCTATTCTCCTCCCTAATTGTGTTGTTGTTGTTGGGGAGCCTGGGCTTTGGCAAGACAAAACTTCGCCGTTTGTCCTAGATAGTTTTAGTGATAACACAACCTTTGTTGCTCAGCCAGTTTCCTCTGCTCTCCTTTAGTCTAATTGGATTGGTTCTATGTTTTGAGTGTCGTATTCCTATAATACCCTAAAAAGAGTAGGAATGCTCAAAAAATAAGAAAAAAGAGAACCTGCGTGACTATCGCGATACCCAAAACCAGTATCGTGATAGTGCGTCGCGAATTTAGAAATGGGACTTTTCATGTGGGTAGCACTATATTGGGTCAGGGGTACCGCAGTACTGTGAATAAAAATGCAGAATTTGGGCAAAGATGTGGTATCGCGGTGCCGAGACATGGTATTGTGATTAAAAACAGTCCTAATACCGCGGTACTATGATTGAAGATCAAAAATGGAAGTTTTAGGGCGTTGGGTTATCTATATATTATGTGGGCAGGAACCCTAATCACACAATTCTTTCTACAATCACTCACACTAGTCACCTCTATGACTCTCCCCCCTTCTCATCCACCTCGGATTGGTGTTAACTGTTCCATCCCATTGTAGCCATTCCACAAACACAGTTAGAGGGAAGTTGTGCAAGCTATGAAGAACGAGAACTGAGGCACATTCCATATGGGTATACAAAGGTAAGGGACAATTCTTAGTTGATTACACAAATTTTATGTTATGTCTTACCACGAATAGAATCAATTGAACAACTCCTAAAATATTGTCCGCTCTTCACATGTAACAACACCCTAGAGGCTTAAGGCGTTCTAGGGAGGTAAACGAGAGGAGCAACGAGTAAAGGTAAGGTATGAAGTCGTTCTACCCTATATGATGTTTGTTTTACATAACAGAGAGCACTATATCACAAAGCTATGCGTGAAAGGACAAGAAATATGCCCGAAGTGAGAACAGTCTCGCATTATCGCGGTAATGCTAGGAGTACTAAGGTAATACGATAAATATTTCATTTTTTTCTTGAACCTTTTGCTTACAAAACCTTGACCATGACAGTGTTGTCCCTATACCGCATTACTACGATTGAAAGACCATGGGACCACTGCCTTAATGCTTAGGTTACCGTGGTGACAAGTCTCACACCTCATATTCGAGTCTCATGCCCACATGGTAACCCATTTGCTTAGCATATAACATATAGATTAGTTAATGATTGTTCTATGAGATTAAAACAATGTCAATGCTTACTGATGAGGATCATATACTAAACTACAAGGTTAAGGATTCAAAACCATCGAAGCGAGAGTTAGAACACAAGGAGCGAAGTAATAGGTGAAAATGACCGTACACTCTCTGTAATATTATTTTTGTCTCGAATGTAAAGCATGACTGCATGTTTACTTTTATGAGATTAGAAACATGCTAAGAATGACATGTTACATGTGGATGTTGCGTACTTATGATACTTTGATAGCATGTTACAATTTTCTGCCGTTAGAATATTACTCGAAGAATATGCCATCTATGATGTTTGACCTTTGTGACTTGATGCATGATAATTTATCAACATGTTTAATGTATACATTTACCATGATGAGGAGATAAATTGTGCATGTTAGTGGTTACTAAATAAAGGCAATTAAGACACTAACCATGTACTGGGGTGATGATACAGATACTGTAGCAATAGTCTGGTATCATCGTGAATATTTTTCAACCCTAGGTCGGTGTCTATGGTACTATGGCAGTAGTTAAGATGGGACTGAAGATGTGATCACCCTAGGTCTTATAATGTATACACGTCAACATGAATTTTTTAAAAAATTTAAAATAAATATAAAAATGAGTGGAAACTTGTTTTTATTATCATTATATGATATTTAATCCAGATAAAATTTATTAGAACATTCGGATAGTTAGAAACGTGCGCGAAAAAGTATAAAAAATAGGGTACCTTGCTGCCGACTGCGGTCCACAGATGATGACCGCGGTCCGTGATGTGAGAAACCCAGAAAATGTGCAGAACACACTGTGGACCGCGGTCCTTACAGGCTGACTGCGGTCATCAGTGGAAAAAGTACCCAGAAGTGTGCACAACACACTGTGGACCGCGGTCCTCATAGGCCGACCACGGTCAACAGTGGAAAAATTGCATGAACGAGAACTAGGTCACATTGGTGACCGCGGTCCATGAAGTGCCGACCGTGGTCCGTAAAGGGGTGACCGCGGTCCATAAAGTGAAGACCGTGGTCCATGAAGAAAAACACTGTCCAATGACCGAGGTCCAAAAAGTGCGACCGCGGTCCGTGTTCGGGCTATATATGCATTTCAGGCGCAGATTTGCTCATTTTGCACTGAAATCGCTCGGGATTCGGAGGAGG
>JAJIYU010016240.1:0-12261 GCA_030144865.1 Tinospora cordifolia | reverse complement strand
GGGACATAGGGACACACCCATCACCCAACATCTAGGAACTAGGGACACACCCATTGTTCATTTTCTAAGAACTATGGATACACCCATCGTTTCAACCAAAGAACACCCACATTTTCGATTCTTTATTAATCTTTCATTAAGTGTGAACCAAACCATAACAGATTTGATTAAGACATAAATAGTAATTCATGATGTGAGAATGGTAACATCATAGGCATGTTATATCACATAGAATTGGTCTTGTTATCACATGTAATGTATCATCAATCATGCAACTCTAAGCATACATATTCAAGACATAACATACTCAAAACATAACATGTATATCAACATGACCATAGACTAACAACCATACATGCATACATTATTGGAATCAGAATAATAAGTTCAAATTCGAAGATCATATCCATCTCAAAGCCCTAGTTCCTTCTTGTCCTCGGTATTGTTATTCAAATCCTTCTTTGAGCCTTCAACCTTGAAGATTAAGTTTCAACACATTATTGTTTGATGATCATGGTGTTTCTAACATTCTTGAATCATATTCTAATCGTCTCTTATCCTATATGGCATATAATGGTCAAGGAAATCATGTTATATGAGTCTAAGTATGATCTTGGTCTATATACCGTGGCTAGAAGAAGGATTACTGCAGTAATCAGAATGTAAAAGTGAAAAACTAGAAGTGTAGAGCATCACCATGGCAACCAAGTACACTATCGCCATAATTAGAGTGAAATTGCCAAAAAACTAAGGAAGAGGAAGGTACTACCATAGTAACATTGATCACTACTGCAGTATAAATTTCTTTCATCCCTTGTGCTCCTAAGATCTTGGTATCCTATTACTTCAACTTCTAGACATAAAACATGTATTTGGGATTGAGACAAGGTCATTATACCTTCTTTGAATAATTGAATCCTCTTGTTGCTCCAAAAGAATGCCCAATAGTCTGTTCTTGCTACTGTGATGCAAAACCCTAGTTTTCCTCCTTCCTACTACTCTAGTTATTGTGTAGAATAGCGAAGGAATGAAATGGTGTTTAGAAGACAGCTAAGTGAGCACGAAGAGAGGGAATTCACACTTGCCTGAGTGATGAGAATGAGGTGCTCAAGCAGGGCTTATATAGAGTTCAATTAATAGGGTTTAAGAAGTTTTTTGGGTTGTTTTCATTGTGCAAACCTTTCCTAAACTCTATTTTGCTTGCTTCTGATGGTTAAATATTATTAAGTTGTGTTTTTAGAAGTGGTTCAAGCATTAGAAGCTTCTTAAGATCATTTTGGAAACTTTTCATATTATTTTTGCATAGGTTTCATCTACATTACCATGGTAGTGAGAAGGTATCAACACAGTCACTAGGATGCAGTTGTGTTTGTTGATTTTCTGGGCAGGATACACTACCGCGGTAGTGAATCCATTATTGTGGTAACCAATGGGTTAATTATGTGTAACAGTTCTATTCCAGTTTCTCAACCACTTCGTACATTTAATTGTACACGTTTTACGTCATAGATTCCATAATTTTTTTCAAGTTTTATTCTATTTTATTTAATTATTCGACAAATTCTACAATATTACAAGCATGTTCTAAAACTCTCCTATAAACTCTTGGATGTGAAAAAAAATTGTTCGAGGCATAGATCAAAATTTGGCTACTCCACCAAAGTTTTAATTTTTAATCAAAATTGAAAAGTTTAAAAATCTATTTTAGTTCATTATGAGCAAACTACAAGGGGTTTTTGTAGGACCACTTCAAGCATATTTTATGTAATAACCCAACATTTTGTCAAATAATTAAAGATAAATAAGATAAGTTAAGTAAAATAAATTCGAAGATTTTAAAACATCTTTGAGTGCAAATTGTAGATTGACAAATGAAAAATAATATATATTGGAGATATAATATAAAATAGGCAAATAAGACTTTAATTTGATAATTAAATGAAATTTTCAATTTAGTAGAATTAATTATGAAATTTAAAGAGTTGTTTAAGAAATTAAAAAAAAGAAATAAAGTATACACACACACACAAACACACACACACACACACACACACACACACACACACACACACATATATATATATATACATATATAGGTTAATGTGTGTATAAATAATGTGTGTATTAGGATAATAAATATTAATACTACATATTATAGGAATATGTAGAAAAATTTACATAATTAAATAAAAATATAGTATACATATATTTATTTAAAATAAATAAAATGTTATATAAGTATCAATTTATAATTACATAAATGATTATTTGAAAATAAAATATGAAATAAATAAAAATATATAGAAATAGAAAATGTAGATTATTTAATTATTAGCATTAAAAATATTAAAGAAATGAAAATATATCTAATAAATACAATATTAAAGAAATAGAAAAGGGAAAATATTAGCAAGTCATTAAAATAGAAGGGAATATGCAAAAAAACCCATGTTTACATCAATTAGAAAGTGTGAAATTGGAAAATTTCGGATAATAGCAATATTAGAAATCAAATTGGTAATTAGAAACTGCATCCAACGTTCCAAACTCAATCTGTCCGATCTAACGAATGAAATCAAAGCCCAAAATAGTGCCCAGAAGCACCGAATCACTGAAATCCAACGGCCGAGAAATGATCAGCCTAATCTAACGGTTCGGATTCACTTCTTTGATCGCGAAGGACATTGCACTCGAGGTTAATCGTGCGGCTTGGATTGGTGTTCAAGATCTGGTGCTGCACTCGAGGTCCATCCAATGGTGAAGATCAAAGCCATTTTTTTAATCGTGATCCAGTGCTACGCTCGAGGTTTATCAACGGACCACGCTAATTTCATTGATCGCGAACGATCGTGCTGCAATCGAGGCCCATCTAACGACAAGATCTAAGGCACGTGATCTGTGCTATGATCGAGGAAATCTGACAGTCCACAGCAAATCCAAAAATCTTGATCACGATCGAGGATTATCAATGGTCCAGATTCGAGGCTCCGAAAATAAAACCGAAAAATCCAAAAAAATTTCCAAAAAATTCGAAAAAAATGTTTCTAAATTCCAAAAAAATTATTTCAAATACACTTGCTATTTTCCTATGCTTGGGGGGCACAAAATTTTGAATAATTGGCAAGTTTCCTACAAGGAGAGCACCAAAAACTTGCCATTCTATACCATTTTGAACTCTATATAAAGGACCCCTAATGCTCACATTGTGTTCATCCCAAATCAAGAACATACTAGTCCATCTTGACTCTCTCTAGCCTTCTTCTTGGCAATCCCCTCAGTTCTTGAGTAATCTTGAATTGTTCTTGAGTGTTCTTGAGTATCTCGAGAGTTCTTAAGTGTTTGGAAGCTTTGAAGTAACGGAACTCTGTCGGATTTCAGAGGCGTACAAAAGAGACATATTTAAGGTAGAAGTGACTTCTAACTTCTACTTCTTTATTTTAATTTGAATAAGTTTTTCTTGTATGATGATGTTTTGAAGATGATTGATCAAATACATGTTTTAATATGCATGCTTTATTTATTTGATGTGCCATGAATATACATGTTATGTATGTTTAGAAATTAAGAATATTGATGCATTTTATACGTGAATTGTGCCATGAATAAATATTTAATGATTCATGTTTTGTAGATGTTGCATCGATGGTTTAATCCGATATTGTGTGTTTTATCACTAAGAAAAGATTAAACAATGATTCAATCCACGTACCAGCGTGATGATGGACTGCATAGTGTCATCGTGTGTGTTCCACCCCCCGACCCAGCTTGTCGGTTTACCATTGATGATTTTGAATTGGGTTTCCAAGAGTGATCCCACTTCATTGATATTGGGGGTTTGAGCTTCCAAGAATGATTCTCTCTCCCAATGATGTGGAACACAGAGATTAAACTCTTTCGGTCCGAATGTCAACTATAAACAAGAAATTGTTTGAATCGCCTAATGTACAAAAGTTTTTGATATGCTTAGTTTGTTTGAATTGAAATAATGATTTAGATGTTTAGAAAGATTCACTGGGCTATGTGTTCACCCTTCCTTCTATTTTTCAGGTAATTGATTTACATGAAGACCATGAATATTAGTTAGGTTCTTATATTTAAAAAGTTTTTAACTTCTATGTAAGGGCATGTTGCCCAAGTTTTGAATCTTCCGTTGTAATAGTTTTTCTTCAAGATCAAATTATGTACTCAATTTTATTTAATTAATTGAGTTTATGAGTTTCAGTTATTTCCTATACTATTGCCTTATTAAATTATTAAATTTAAGTTATGTTCTGTAAAATACAATCAAGGCATGAAATAATTGAAATAGAAAGTGATGCAAGTTGTGTACTTGTAAATGTAACACCGGCCTGACCCGCCGTTTGGTTTAGTCCATTGTTAAGAGAATGGTACTCATGTCCATTGCTTAAAGATACGGGGGTTGAGGTGTTACAAAGGTGGTATCAGAGCTCAGTTAGTAGATACACTGGGCAAGAATTAGAAAGTCACTCTGATACCAAAGGTGGTATCAGAGCTTAGTTATTAGATATGCTGGGTTAGAATTAGAAAGTCAATCATTAGTTGTTTGACGAGAATTAGAAACCCAAATTAGTGCTTAACATTTATTTAAAATTTTAGTGCCCTACCTTCTATTTTTGAAAATTGTTTTAGAAAGTGTTTTCAAAAAGGAAAAACATATTTTGAAATGTTTTGTTTGGATACAAAAACTACAAGTTGAGCTGATAGTGGGTAAGCCTTCTCCCGAGTAAAGCTAAACATTGAAAGGGAGGTGGGTTATCCCACCTTAGAAAGCGCAGTTGCTAAGCAGACCTCGGTCTCGCCGCCCAATCTGGAGGTTGTCCCACCAGCTTCTATGAGTAGTCGGAGTTGAAGAACACTCTTATTTTTTTTATAAAAGAAAACTAGAAGGTGAAAAATTAGGGTAAGAAATGAATAGAAGTCGAAAGGATGCCAAATATGGTATCTTGACTAGACATAGATTGTGAGTCAACCAGATTGAACCCTAGGCCAGATAAAGACCTTAGGTAGAAACGTGGTATAGCTAGGGGTGGCACAGTGGATCAAAAGCATAAATCTCTAGGGCATAGGCTAGAGACAAAAACTTGTGTGAAAATAGAAACTTGTTTGATCAGGACACGAGACTGGGAAGCTTCTGTATCTTTCAATTTCTATGTAGTATGGGATGCATAGGAATTTGGGGATATGGAGGAAGCCTGGACTTGGAGAATGATGGACCATGTGTGGCGAATGATCGGTAACTCTGGCAAAACGGGTTTCTTTATGCTCGCTGGTATGGGACGGTGGAGTATAGTGGGCTCGGGAACCTTAGTTATCGAGTAATTTGCGAAATTATTTGGGTTTGGCTCTGTTCTGAGTGAAAGCCTAAGTGGAAGGGGTAGAGTGGTATAAGACACTTGAACCTGAAAGTTTGGTGGAAGCTTGGGACCTTGTTGTGCTAGCGTGATTGTGTGATTGTGTGATATGCATGTTGTAATGTTTATTTGCTTTAAGACCAAATCTTGTACCCATGCATAAAAAGAACCTAAAAGAAAAACCTTTAGGCCACTAAGCAAATCGAGAACCTAGAGACATGAATCTAGAGTCATGATAGTACGAACGGAACAAAAGGTCTTGAATCTAGACATGAATCTAACGCTCTCACCAAACTTTTTAATCTAATTTCTTAAGTTTTCTTTTGAGTTCTAAGGGTAGTTTGAGCTCCTTCAAGTCATTATGTACCATTATCAAGCTCAGATCTGCCAAGAGCAACATAAATAAAGGTGGATTTGGGTTGAGGCATGCTTGGAAAAGGTCTTGTGCTAAGGTAAATCTCGAAACCCTCTTGAGATCTTGTTTTCTTAGCTTTTTAAAAAACATTTGCCTCAAATGTAAACTATTTTTCCCTTGAGGTAATGTGTGTCTTAAACTTAATGACCAAGTAATGAGGTGTTCAACGCATGTTTCCGAATTCGGTGACCGCGACAATGCTTCATGCAACATGTATCGGTGTTCCCTTGTCCTTGTTCAGATTTTTGGATACATTTTGGAACACATGCGCCAAGAACACAAACCTTAGGGTTTTGGTTATGCCATGAATGCTTTAGACTCACATATCCTCATTGTTTAAAAAACCCTATAGATTGAAAATTTGAGGCGTGCACAGTGAGGAGCAAGGTGCAAGATTGAGGAGTACTAGGTGGGTGTGATTTTTCTTATTCCCTAACCTTATCCAAATTTTGAATGCATAACATGATGATTGGATTGCTTAGAATGTGTTTAGATGCATGCTAGGACTTGCTTGATTGATCTTATTTGGAATTGACTTGGTGTATGCCCATGATGCATGGCTGCTTGCGTTATAACATGCTCAGATAGAGATTTCTATGAGTTGATCTCCATGAACGGCTAGACACATCAATTTTACTTCACTTTGAATGTTAAATTGATGATCTTGTATGACTTGGAATGACATGTGTGACCAAAGAAGATGAAATTAAGATTTAATAACTCCACATACTGACACGGTGACCGGTCTTAGGGTGTCATCGTGGGTGTCCCTACCAGAGCTGACTGCGACAACTGATTATGTCTTCGGACGGAGAGTCACTACGGACTTTCATCCTTAGATTATGGTCCCAAAGGTAACCGACCCTTGGGCATTACCCCCAAATTCGTTCCCGGACCACACAAGGGATTCAGAGGGTTATGGACTCTTTTGGTCTTAGATGATAACAAAACAAGTCGTTGTGTGAAACGCCTAATGTAATGAAAGTGATTGTATGTTTTGTGTTCGGGTTTGTATAATTCTTGTGATGTGTAGGGATGATCCACTAGGCTCTCAAGCTCACCCTATTATTTCATTACAGGTGACCATTGACACTGTAGGAGTGGGCCAGCTTATGGGACGTCAGTTTGGGTTGAGACCTCGCTGGGAGGTTGTAGTAGCTTTCTTTTTTATTTACTATTGTATTCCTTTTTTGTTGTAAATAATTCGAACGGGGCATGTGCCCTCTTTCATCTTCAAACTGTTTCACTTGTAGACTAAACATTTTGAGACTCAGGCCTATTGGGCCATGTTGTATCTTCATTCGATGCTAAAAATAATGAGTTTGAAGTTTTATTCTGTTGCAAAGTATTTCACTTGGTCAAATATGATTTCATCATGGTCTATGTGTGGTTAGAATTCTGCTGCATGCATTATTATAAATTTCATGTTTGTTGAAAAAGAAAATGGAACGAGTATTTTGACGATCATTATGCACTTTAATTTTGACTTCATAACTTGTATAGAAGAAATGTTTTGAAACATGAGGTTGAATGAAAAAGAGGTATGAACCACTTGGCCTCCAGCTCTCGGCAAACGACCAGATGCTGACATCTCTCACTGAACGAATGGGCGTGCGCCGTCTCTACACGCGGCCCACAACAGATCGTCGCAACAGAGACAGAGATAGAAACCGGGAGCCAGGGTGTCACAGAGGGGTTTCACTAGATCCCTTTCAACTTGTTCTTATACCCTCCCACAAACTCTCTAAAGTGACAAAATAATTGTTTGAGGCCCATATCAAAATTCGGTTATTCCACCAAAGTTTTGATTTTTAGTAGAATCAAATAAGTTAGAAATTTGTTTAGTTCACCATGGATAAACCACGAGGAGTTTTTTTATGACCAGTTCCATCATGTTTTTATACCATCCCATGAACTTCTAAAAGCGACAAATATTTTTTTTTGAGTCTCTGAACAAAATTTGGCTATTCTAACAAAGTTATATTTTTAAATTAAAATTTAGGGACTTAGAAACTTATTGTGATTCACCATGGGCAAACCATGAGGGTTTTTCATAGGACCACTTCTTGTGTATTGTAATACCTTTCTACAAACTCTCAAAATCATCAAAAATATTTTATGAGTTTTGGATGAAAATTTGGCTATCCCACCAAAGTTCTTTTTATTGAAATACGAAGAACTTAAGAATTGATTCTGGTTCTCCATGGGCAAACTACAATGAGGTTTTTCCGTGGGATTACTTTCAATGTATTCTAATATCATTCCATGAACTTTCAAAAGTGATGCCAAATGTTTGAGGCCCAAATGAAAATCTTCTTGTCCCACAAAAGTTCTAGGTTTTAATAAAAGTCAAAGAACTTGTAAACCTATTTTGGTCTACCATGGGCAAACCACAAAAGGGTTTTTTTGTGAAATCACTTTCAATGAGTTCTAATACCTTTCCACAAACTCCTAGAAGTGATGGTAAACGTTTTTGAGGCTCAAGTCAAAGCTTAGCTACTACACCAAAGTTATGGCTTTAATAAAAACCAAAGAACTTAGAAAACTATTTTGATTTAGTAGTGGGCAAACCATGAGGGCTTCTTTTATGAGACTTCTTTTAGCATGTTCTAATATCTTCCCATGAACACCTGGAAGCAGTGAAAAAAGTTTTGAGGCCTCGTTAAGAACTTGGTTATCCCACAAATATTATAGATTTTAATAAAAACTGAAAAGCTTAAAGACTTGTTTCAGTTCTTTGGAGGCAACCCACAAAAGAAAAATAGAAAACTAATAATTTTTTTTGTCCTTTATTTCTATTATATGAGAATATATCATTGATGATAATATTGTGTAATGTGGTTTTAAAATTTGAAGGGTGTTTTTTCCATTAATTTAGGTCATAGAGAATGCATATAGCATTGTATCTTGTCATGTTTTAATTGTTGCATTTTTGGTTTTGTTGGAATTAATGGATGGCCTATGATGAAAATCAACATTAGTAAAACATGAACTTTCACCATATATAGAAAATATCACTACCCCCGCGAACTTGAACAAACTATGGCTAAGTTCCACTAGAGTAACCATGTTATTGGTGACTAATTGTGATGATCAAGCTAATAACGAAAGAATTAGACATTTGTGAGGCAAGGCATAAGTTGGATCTCTAGGATACTAGACTAAGTAAGAAACTCTCTTGTGAAGAAAATGACATAGGTTATTTTTGGTTAGCATGGACCATAATGCCAACTTATATTAATATGTTTGCTAGTCACACATATTGAGCCTTTTATCCATTTCTTTTATTGCTTACATAGAGTAAAACTTTGAGCTTTTGAAAGCAAAGTTACATTAATTGTAACTATGTATCCTCATATGCTTAGTTGATTATTTTGTAGGTAGATCATGTGGGTCATTATCGATGAATGTGATTGATAAAAGAAACCTTGAAAAATTTTGAAATATTTGCTATGTTTTGGATTTGATTGTATATTTCCTCTTACTCTAATATCTATTCAATGGGGTCCACCACAATAACTTCCAAGCCAATAGTTGTGGTAGTAATTGTGGCTGCATCTGCAAGGTGGCACTCTGTACTATCTAGACCATTGGGTGCTCATTTCTACCATCTATCTCAAACTGTAGTGCCTGCCTTTGAATAATCTCAAGGGTGACCTCACTAGAAGTCGATGTTGCCTACCTGATATTGACCCTCAACCCTCAACAGAAGAATCCTGCTCTCTACCTTTAGTTACCCACTAACTCAAGCGCATAAGCCTCAAGTCGGAGAAATCTATAGGTATACTCCCTCACCAACATGTCCTCCTATTGCAGGGTCAAAAACTCCACCTTCTTATGTTCCCTCACTATCTTAGGAATATAAGCACTCAAGACTAATTTTTGAAAATGGGCCCATGAAGTAATCTTCCCCCTAATAGTCCGAGTGATCTTTTATTAGATTGCGACTTCATCCTTAAGCATATGCGTAGCAAAGAGTACTTGGTTCTCCTCGTACAACTTCAATGTCTCTGCATTCTTCTCAATATTGAGAAGCCAGTTCTCTGCCACGTCTAAACTCAGACCCTCTGGAACTCCCTGGGTCTCAGATCTTGTAACAACCCATATTTTTTGACATTGAGTTGACAGGTTCCACATGTATTTTCATGTATCAATTAATAAATTATAAATTAAAATGCATGATAATAATTATTTAGTGAAAAAAATGAAAAAAATTTATATAAAAAATTTATTTTTTTGCGTACATATATATATATATATATATATATATATGTATGTATGTATGTATGTATGTATGTATGTATGCATTTATGTATGTACAAAATGAAAAGATAAAACTGATGATGGAGTTGAAAAAAAATTAATGAATGAAAATAGATACTATGAATATATATATATATATATATATATATATATATATATGTGTGTGTGTGTGTGTGTGTGTGTGTGTAGTAAATGTATAATGATGAATGAGGTGGATAATAACATTGTTGATGTGGGTAATAAGAGAGAGCAACTTTTGTTGACTTATTTGGATGCATGGGATCCACCCAAACTGCCCTATATAAAGTCATCCCTCATTTCATTTCCTTGCTCACAAATCCCATTGGAGAGAAAAAAAAAGGAGGAAACCAAACAGAAACAAAAATGGAGAAAAAAAAAAGGAGAAGAAAAGAGGAAAAAGAAGAAAGAAAAAGAAGGAAAAAAAAGAAAGAGAAAAAAATATAAAGAAAAGTTCTCATTCTCGAGGATCCAACACTTTGGTACCTTATTTTTACTCTTTAATTTAAAATTGTGGTGAAAGTTATAAATTACAATTTTCCTAGTGTAATTTTTAACAAATGTTAGCCAATTGTGCGACCCAAAATTCGGGTATAATTTCACTAGGGGTAAAACTATACAATATATATATCATTATATTTAGATCAACGAGTAAAATATAGATATATATTTTTATTTACATCTATATAGGCCCTAAGAATTTATATGGTAATTGAAAGTAGACACATAGGGAGTATACCTATTAACACTAAAATTTTAGTTGGTGGCTACTGAAATATTCAGAATGAAATTTTGAACTCAATAATACTAAAATTATATTTTTTTGGAGATCAATTGATATATTAAATCCATATTTATGTGATTTGATGATTAATTAATAAATATAGAAAAAATGTTATATAATGTTATATATATATAAAATATGGTTAATAGATAATAAATCAAAATTTGTTTGATTACAAAAAAAAGGATAATAATAAATATAAAATAAGTGAAATAAATATATACCTATGTGAGCTTATATATAAAGGGAAATTGCTCCAGGTTTTGGGCACATACAAACAAAGCATACACACAAAAAAAGGAAGAGCTCACTTTCATTTTTCTTAAATTCTAGAGCTGGAATTTAAAAAAAAATCCAAATTCGGGATTTTGGAATCAAAAAACAAAATGCAAATTTTCATTCAAGCTTTCTTTTGGACTTCAGATAAAAAAAAGAGAGAAGAAGAAGTTCCAGATCTGGACGTGTAAACCCAGATTTGGAACTTGGGATAAAAAAAACCCAGATTTTCTTGTGTTCTTGTACGTGACGTGAAAGAAGAAGTTTTCATATCTGAAAGTGTGGATTTCAGATCTGAAGAACAAAAACCTTACTGCTATTTTTTTTTCTTGTTATTGCTGGACGTGAAAGAACCAAGCCACCGCCAGATTTTTGTTGCTAGTCGTGGATGAAGAAGAAGAGATCTGCACTCTCAAATCACGTCGATCTAGTTCAAAGCACGCCGGATCTAGTTGTGTTTAGATCTGATTTGTGCCTCACACAATAGACCCATTTCTCCCCAAAGCTCACCGAATCTACCATTGTCACCACCAAAGACCACCGTTACAAGCTCAAACCACCACCGTTCTAGTTTGGATATACACAAAATTAGCCACCGTTCTGGTTCGGATCTACACACAACCAACCACCATTTCACCTTAAACTCACCAGATCTACAAAACCAGCCACCAACAGATCCCAAATCACGGTAGTTCTAGCTCTTGCCTCACCCAAAAGCCACCATTACACCTCAACATCGCTAGATTTGCTTGGTGTCTGCCACTTTTGGCTGCTACACCTAGTGCGTCTTCTGTTGTGCGTCTTCTAGCTGCTTGTTGTCCACTACTTGCAGTAGTCTGCCACTTGCAAGACCGACCAGCCACTGGATGTAAAAGAAGAAAACGAGATTTGCTGCTGTTGGGTTCAGATCCGTGAAGAAGAAGGGCCTTGTGTAGTGCCTGGTCTGTGCTGCCCGTGAAGAAAAAGAAAGATCCAGTTGCTGTGTGTGATCTGTGAAGAACAACCTGCAACAAGTGTTGTCTATTGTTAGTTGCATAGCAGATTAATTATATTATACGTATTTTATGTATAATGTGCATTAATATAATAGAAAATGTAGTGTATTTACTTATATTTAGTATAATGTGCATTTA
>JAJIYU010016239.1:0-12246 GCA_030144865.1 Tinospora cordifolia | reverse complement strand
AAGCTTAGATTACACTTACTTCAAAAGGGATGCAATGTCTTGTACGAGATATTTCTGCAAGTACATCATGATATATGACCATGACGTGAAAATCTGCAAATTGGGAGACCCAAAAAAAAAATTCAAAAAATAAAAAGTAAAAATCAATGAAAAAAGCATCAACAATCACGAGAATCATTTTTTTTTCTTTTCAGGTTATACAAATGGATGCTCAAGTTCAATACCTGCTCAATGATTTCCGGTTCCCTTTCAGCACCATTTTGAAGGAGAACCACTATTGCATCAGCAATCCTCTGGAGAAAGCTGCATAAAAATTATAATCTCCGGAAGTAAGTCTAAACAAAGAATACTAACCAAGAGGACTCCAAGAACAAAAGAACAGCAGCACCAACACCGAAACAGGAGAAAACAAATTTTCAAAATTTTAAATAATAACTGCAGAGAAGCAGTATTATTATAAATCCATAAATTCCTTCTTTGTGCTATCAATAAAAGCTGCTTGTTTCTATTAAAAAAATAAATTCCAAATACCCAAACTAGAAACAAACACTATCACCCTCCTTTCCCAGTTCTAAAGGAAATGGAGAAAATTTTGTACAGAACATATAGTATACACTTATCTAAATCATATTAAATTGAATAAAAGCTCATGTCATTAGAAAAATCACATAGGCAATGACAAGTCCACCATGTAAGCAATTTGCAAACACATCACCTAGGTGATTCTCGCTTGAGGCAAACATAAATCCAGGACTCCGTAATTATTTCAATGTTTAAGAGGCCAAGGTAGTATATGAAGCATGTAAATGACCACTGGCAACAAGAGATAACAGAGACATGGGCTTGGCCAAGATTCACACGAGTGAAGTTACTAATGGTTGCGATGGAAGTGCAAACCTCACCAACTCGAAGCCCCATTCGCTGAAGATCTACTTTCAATTCCAGCAGCTATTCTGAGACACCTTAAAAAATATGTTTACATACTTCTTGCAAACTGCTATACAATTAGGGATTCTAGAAACAAATGCATGTTTCACAATGCCTGGGTCAACATGGTTACAGTTGGAGCAGATCAGTCAGTCTTTTTACCGCATGGGTTTCAGTCTGTAAATTGGGATTAGGCTACAGCTATGGGGAATGAATTAGATACTGGAGTCATATTTTACTAAATCTGTAATATCGTGTACTTTTCTGAATACCTCATTCAGTTTGTTCTGCATTTTTCAGTAAAATAATACATGCCATTTCTTTTCAAAATTAAAAAATTAAAATAAGGTAATAATAATGGTCTTCTATTGGCAAATCTGAAAAAGCCCAATCATGAACGCAGAGCAAGCTGATGGACTGGAAAACTTGGATTGATGAGGACGCTATATACAAAAACCTACATTAGGCAAATGGGTTACCTGCCACCTGGTGGGTCTCCAATTGCAGTTCGTGGAGATTTGGAAGTTAGAGAATGTTTTGTGAAGTTGTGTGTCAATGCACTTAGGCAATTGTTATGTCATTTGGCTTCTTTTTTTCTTATGAAATATTTGAAACATCGTAAGGAGAATCACCTTCTTGAACAGGCTATTCTCTTACATTCTTGACCAATAAAAACTTCATCCACTGTCCTTTTTGTTATTAACTGAATACCAATAAACTGATTGGCATAAAAGTGATAACATAGCATCTCGATCCATTAATTCATGAACAAATTGATCCCTCCCAAAGCAGCAGAGAATCAAATGGAAATCATGGAGAAGGATACTGAGGAAATTAAGGGGGACCTTCAGCATCTGCCAAGTCTAGAGCAATTCATGGGACAAGTGATACAAAGCTAGCAACGATGATGCAATCAATCGATGAACTTTCAAAGAGAATCAAATGGAAATCATGTGGAAGAATATTGAGGAAATTAAGGGAGAGCTTCAGCATCTGCCAAGTCTAGAGCAATTCATGGGACAAGTGATACAAACCTAGCAATGGTGATGCAACGATCGATGAGCTTGCAAAGGGGAAGTCGAAGGTAAGGAATGGTGCTTTGAGCTGAAGTTTCAGCCATTACCTGGCTGGATCCAAGCATGGAGAGCAGGTTGGTGATCTCTATACCGATTCTTTGCTTTAGGACAAGAAAGAAAATGCAATTGGCAAATGCTGGCGCGTAGCACCATGAATTGAATTACTGGTATTTCATCGTGATAATCTAGAGGATTGACTCTTTTGTATGATTCATTGATTTGCATCAATTGTTCGTTTGGACAATGTAAAAACTACCAACATCAATTTTGAGGATGAAAATCTTGGCATGGCTCTAATGCCCGATCCCTGTTCTTGGGGCGGGTGAAGCTCAAACATCAATTGCTTAGCATATTTGGACCATCACAACCTAGCAACATCTATGAGAGGTTCTTGGATCTACTTCAAATTGGATCTGTTGCAAAATATTGCTAAAACTCTCACTAAATTAAGTGTTAGGGTTAACAATGGTATGAGCGATGAAGTTGAATAAGAAAGTGAGAGAATGAGATGTCACCATACTAGGGGACAACGGGGCATCTCTCAATTTCATGGTTGAAGATCTCATTCGTGAGCTCCACCTATTGCTAACAACAATTACGAACTATGGTATATTGATGGGACTATGTAACAACCAAGGCCCACTGTGACGATATTGTCCCCACCTTAGCCACCACTGACTTGGTGCAGGGCTTTGTCCTTGACGAGACTCGAACCTGAGCCTCCCAAAACGTGTCGTCACAATGAGACACTCTCGAATGCAAATTTAGCCTAGGCATCACTCTAGCGTCAAACCGATGTGGGATATTACAATCCACCCCCTTGGGAGCAATCCTGTCCTCATGACTCACATCTCCTCACACACAGAGCGGCTTTGATACCATTTGTAACAACTCAGACCCACTACGTACCGATATTGTCCCCACCTTAGCCACTCTAACTAGGTGTAGAGTTTGTTCTTAACAAGACTCGAACTTGAGTCTTCGAAAAGCGTTCAACATTAGTAAAACTCACAATTGCTCATTTAACCCAGGAATCCCCCTGGAGTCAGACCGATGTAGAATATTACAATAAAAATTACGTAGTAGGCCCAGGTTGTTACAAATGGTATTAGTGCCGCTCTAAGGGTAACAGCGATGTGAGTCCTGAGGACAAGACTGCTCTAAGGGAGGTGGATTGTAATATCTCACATCAGTCTAACACTAGAGTGATGCCTAGGCTAAATGAGCAATTGCAATCCTTACTAGTGCCGAGCGCTTTTGAGAGACTGAGGTTCAAGTCTTGCCAAGAACAAAACCCTACACCCAGTCAATAGTGGCTAAGGTGGGGACAATATCGGTACGTAGTGGGCCCAGGTTGTTACAAATGGTATCAGAGCCGCTCTGTGTGTACCGGAGGTGTGAATCTCGACAACGAGATTGCTTCCAAGGAGGGTGGATTGTAATATCCTACATCAGTCCGATTCCAGGGAGATTCCTGGATTAAATGAGCAATTGCGAGCCTTACTAGTGTCGAGCGCTTTTAGGAGACTCAGGTTCAAGTTTTAGTAAGAACAAAACCCTACACCCAGTCAGTGGTGGCTAAGGTGGAGACAATATCGGTACATAGTGAGCTGAAGTTATTATAGAATAGCATAGTAATGCAAGGGCATGGGATTCATCACAGAGTGGTGCTCAAGATGCAAGGGCTAACAATAATGGAAGATTCCTTTCCTTTAGAGCTAGGTAGCACGAACATGGTATTTGGGATGAAATGGTTGTCCACCCTTAGGATAATGGAGGTTGATTGTCGATTACTAGTGATGTATCTTCAATTGGCAGAGTACACTAACATTGCAAGGAGAGCCACACCTTTGTAAGAGAGGTATTTCTCTAAAATCAATGTTGAAGGAAATTTAGCACCATAATCTAGACTAAATAGTGGAACTTTGTGTACACACTAACTCAGAAGTTTTGGCTTAAGATGTTTCAATTTTAGCCCTACAAGATAATTTGCTCATGCAGTTTTCGAGCATTTTTCCTCTCTTGCTGCCTTGCCCTCATTTCAACAAACCAACCATGCCATCAATCTCTAAACATGGACAACACAGTGAATGTAAGTCCATATCAATACCCTCATTTCAGCGGGGAAAAAAAAAGATTGAGAAACTAGTGCGAGAACTATGTGCAACAACTGTATATAACCGAGTACGAGTCCTTGTTCTAATCTCGTCTTACTTGTGAAACAATTAAGTTTCTATATGGATTACTCAACTTTGAACAAGGTAACTATTTTGGATTGATTTTCCATTCTAGTTATTGATGAATTACTCGATGAGTTGCACGGTGTCACTGTGTTCTCCAAATAAGACTTGAAATCTAGTTATCATTAGAATCAAGTTAAGAAGGAGGACGTGCCAAAGAATAATTTCACACTCACGAGGACCATTACGAGTTCTTCATCATGCCCTTTAAGCTCTCGGATGCACCAGCCGCTTTTCACGCGTTAATGAATCAGATATTTAGAGATATTATTGTGTACAATGACAATTGGACAGTCCATGACCAGTATCCGATGTGAATTTTCTCACCTTTGGAAGAACATGATCTTCATATTAATCCCAAGAAATGTGTTTTTAGCCAAACGAGGGTGGAATATTTGTAGCAATAGGTCTCAACCAAAGGAGTTTTTGCTGATCACAACAAGTTGAGGCAATGCTTTAGCAACCAAGTCTGTCGTCAATTCAGGAATTGTGCAAATTTTTGGAGTGTGTAGGCTATTTTAAGAGATTTTTCAAGGATTATGGTGCTAAGGCATGGCCCTTAAGTCAACTAACAAAAAAACATGCCTCTCTTTGAAATGATGAAGCTAAAGAAGCTTTTTCAATCTCTGAAACATGTTTTTATTTCTTCCTATCACTGCCTTGCCAAATTTCTTTCAACTATTTCTCTTAGAAACAGATGCTTCCAAGTTTAGACTTGATGCAGTTTTGATGCAAAACAATCAAACACCTTGCTTATTTCAATCAAGTCTTATCCCGAAGGAAGTGTCTCAATATTGGTGTATGAGAGTGTTGATGGCTATGATGCTAGCAATTCAAAAAAGTGGCATCATTAGCTATTGCGTTGTACATTCATTATTCACACCAATAACCATTGTCTTAAATATTAATGGTTCAACCAAAATACCAAAAAATAGTTTACGAAGATAATTGGATATGATTTTGAGGATTGTTACCTACAAGGCATTTGATTGTGCATCCAACACACTCTTTCACATGTGAGACAATCGAGGTTTGCCTAACACCCCTTACTACTCGACGTACGTTAAATGTAGGCAGCATTGCTAAAGAAGTGGAACAAGATCCGCAACTTAGCAAAATTAAATCTGACTTGTTGCTTAATAATGGTTCCTTGTGAAAATGCTCCAACAAGGCATTCACTATAAAGGGGAGGTTTGTCAAGTCGTCTTCTCTTATCCCTCTCCTTTTACATGAATATCATTCAAGTGTGGTGGGCAACCATTCCAAATTCCTTTGTACTTACAAGCAATTGGTGCAAGATTTGTATTTCATTGACGTGAAAACTTCTGTGAAACATATTGTGGCTGAATGTGCGACCTGTCAACAAGAACAAATATCAGGCACTATCACCTTCACTTACAATCATTGCTAATTCCAAACAAAATTTGGAATGATCTCACCGTGGATTTCATTGAGCGATTGCCAAAATCCATGATTTTGATACTATTTTATTTACAATTGATTGCTAGAGAAAATTGCCCATTTTATCCCCCTGAAGCATCCTCACATGGCACACGTCGTTTTGTTGTATCAAACCACAAAAACATATTTTTTGGATTGAGTTGTTTCTATCACAAGGCTTTACTTTAAACTGTAGCACAACATATCACCTATAATCCGATGGCCAATCGAAAGTCATTAACCGTTTTTAGGACATTTCTCTGCGATATTTTTCTTGTGATAAATCCCTCCTCTAGAGTAAATGGTTGCCATGGGCTGAATTTTGGCATGGTACGGCTTTCACTCCATGAATATGACACCTTTTTGGGCTATTTGCAATCATGATCCTCCCCCACTTGTTTGATTTTGCAGTTAATCTTCCAAGTGTAGGATCTATTAAGTAGTAGTAGCAAGAACATGATCCTACTCTTGAGAAATTGAAGCTCAATTGGGCTCGTGGTCAATCTAAAATGAAGGATAAAGCTGATTCACATTGCCAAGATCTATCCTTTGAGATTGGAGACTAGGTTGACTTGAAGTTGCAGTTGTATAGATTGCATTCATTCACCCAGAAATTGACGAGAAGCCCTCTCCCCATTTCTTTGGTTAAGATCCTACGACGTGTTGGCTCAGTGGAATACAAGCTACAGCTCCCTTCAATTCACCAATATTCACACCATATCCAATGTTTCGCAGTTGAAAAGAGCTTAAGGTTATCATCAACAAAGTCCAATTTACCTTAATTAGATCAGTTACACGTGATAACCGTGTAACTGATCTAATTAGGGTTTTGGTTCAATGGAAGGACCTTCCTCTCTCCGAAGCTACTTGAGAGTCGGTTTCCTTGATCTAGAAGCAACTGTTTTTAATTTCACCTTAAGCCGATAGGCGTTCAACTGCAGCCACATACTTTAGAAGGAAGAAGAGACATGTGGCAGCTTGTGGAGAGTTGGGCAGTTAGATAATGTTCTGCGGAGTTGTGCAACAGCGTACTTAAGGATTACTATGTTATTTCATTTCTTTTTTCGCATGGAAATGTTGGAATTGTAATAAGGAGAGTCGCCATCTAAAACAGGCTTTTTTCTTCTTCTTCTTCTTCTTCTTCTTCTTTTTTTTTTTGGACATCCTTGATCAAAAAAGATTCCATCCGCTATCTCTTCTGCAACAACTAAATTCTAATAAACCGATTCACATCACAACCAAACCAATCAGAAGAGAAACAAAGAGAAGAAAATGATTCTAACAACACTGACTTGGTTTACCAAAGATGAAGACCTTTGAAGAAGAGAACCCAATTAGCTACAAACCATGCCAAACCAGACAGCTGGAAGCTGGATGGATGGTAATCAACTGAGTCTAATTATCTAAGCGATACCAGATGGGGGGCAAGATGGTATGTAAAGCATTTGTCATTTGATGACAACAACAACAATAAAGGAGAACAACATTTATAAATATGAAGTTCAGAACACTAACAAAAAGGAATTTTAGCTAGGCTGGTGAAGTTGAAGTGCATGACACGTGATATAGGTTTCTAAGTCTTAAAAAAAGACTTTGCCAAACTGTAGCCAACTGATTCCAAGGAATACAAGAGAAAGAGACAATCGAGATCTCTAAGCCACCAATTCTAAGGAATATTGGAGGAAGAGACGATTGAGGAATTAAATCTCTAGAAGATTATAATTCTTCTTCTAAAAAAACTGAACTGTTTTGCCCTGACGCTAACGTAATTTATGAACTCCTACCATATCAATTACCTAATTAATAAAAATACTAATTTCTTAATTAAAAAAAAATAATAGTTTTCTAATTTAACAAAAATATCAGTTTCCAAATTCAATAGAAATAATAAAATGAAACATAATCAATTGTAGCTAAAAAAGGTAAATTGCTAAAATACAAAATTTATTTAAATTAATAAAGTTTGCAAGTATATGAATCACTAATTTGAGATCTCGACAAACTTCGCTGTGATCAACTATGTTACCTAGACCCTTTACTCTAACTTGGACATACCCATCCCACACATCATGAGAAGGCTTGGGTATAAGATATGTGCCAGACACATTCTATCCCAAAAAATTACTAAATAAGACTTCTAATGGAAAGAATAGAAAGCATTAAAGAAGAACTGGTAGGTGAAATTCACTTAACTGGATGCATAAAAAATAATAAATGAGTAAAAACAAGAAAATAATAAAAGAAATAAAACATAGTAAACCCAAAACTTATAAGTGAAAGAGTCACACCATACCCATATACATAACCAAGTCTACATAACATATCTAATTGCATTGCATTGATGAGGCCCAAAGCAAAGTTTCAGACGATCCCTACAAGGTAAGGTCTTTAATTTTGACTAATACTTGTGTGCATTGTTTTTATTCCCATTCCCATATCATCAATCCCTCTTCATTTAGCCCCATTCTTATCTCAAATGGAAGAATCTCAGCTACACGCACTCCTAGGAATGGACAAGAGTTTTAGCATAGGGTTACAAATCACCAAAGAGGATGAATAGAGGAGACAACATTGATCATCAGAAATATTCCTCACGTTTGTGAACTAAAAATTGTCCACTTCCTTAAAAAGATGGATCTCAAGCTGCTAGATCAAGCACAATTGGTGGCAATTCACTGAAATTACTTCTGTTATTTAGCACCCTTATACTCTCTTGGACGTATTCTGGCATTGGAATATCAAAGGCAATTGATCTAGTACCAAGAAAAGAGCCATCAAAGCTCAAACCAAACATTAAGGTTCAACCAAAGGTGAAAAGGCATGCAGTTGAAGGAATCCTTTTTAAAGAGTTGTACAAAGATAATGAAACAAAAAACAACTGATACATTCCCCTACATTGATACAAGATTGTCCCATCCTCTAAGCCAATCCCCTAGAGTGGAACCCATAGACAATGAGTTGACAGCAATCCAAAAAGAGGGTAACATGTGAGGCTTTTCCCAATGCCTAATCGCAAGGCAAAATTCATCATGAACATATCTAATGTTCTTCTCTTTCACAAGAAACCAAAGAACTACCAAACACACTACCCTCCAATCATCCCGCCACAAGGGTAACAATAGAGTTCATGTAAGGAAAATATCGATGACCTCCTCTTCAATATTTTTATTGCTCACGACCACGAAACGATAACCAATCTAGCACAGACCTCTCTAAATACCAGACATCTCCGACATGTGTGTTGCAATGACTCAAACAGCACCAGGAACATATGCAAGAATCATTCCAGTAATATATCAATCGTATTATGCTTCCCATAACTAGCTACCCACCAAAGAATTGAACCAATAATGGAACCTTGGCTTTCCCCATGGAGACATGAGAGTTGAGAGAGAATTGAGCCAATGATAGAATATTGAGGATGGATCATTAGAAGGATTGATGGAGAATGAGCTGGACAGATATCAACACCAAGACAATTGATCATCATCCCCAGATAAATGAAAACCCTCAAGCATTCAAAGAAATGCTCCTTCTCCCCTAATTAACGCAGCTTGTGTAGGCTTCATTGTGAACTAGTAAACATATTTTTATGAATTGTGAGTTCTCTAAAGGAATCTCAAGGAAATAAGAAGCATTGCTTGAGTGGGAGATTTTGCCAAATGTTCCCACCTTTTGGGCCTTTCCAAACATGGTTATTCTACCTCGTGAACTTTACAACTATTGAGGGTTATTATTTTTTATGTTGTGTGGTCTATTTGAAAATAGCTAAACTCACTAATATTTTTTATAAAATTGAGGAAGGTAACTTAGTTTGGGGAAAATCTACCCTAATTGGTTTCCTTATGGATTAGCACTATTTCTCTAGCAAGTGGTTTTCCTTTGGATGAGTGGTGAGAGGTTGGGTCCCTGGAGAGACAGCCTTCTCATTTAGTGCCAATTTGTATTCCTTGTATAGATCATATACTTTTAATTAATATAATACTGTAACTTGTCAGGGAAAAAAAGGTATTAGTGAAGAAATAAACTTACGGCAAGAAGTCCTCGAGGAGATCCCTACAAAGAGCTGCAATCAACCTGTTGATAAAATAATAATAAACAATAAGTTTGCGTCCACCATAAAATGTTATCTAAATCAGCAATCGTGAAATAAAAAAATTATTTGACAAGTAATAGCAACTTCTAAAAACAAGAAAAGCCTATTGAACCATTTCATCAATATCTTCTTCTACTCTTAACTTCCCACAAAAATAAAAAGAAAGTTTTTTTCTTTCCAATTTCAAAAGATTTAATGTCTAGTACAAATGGTTAGTTTATGAAGGAATTTGGAAGGAAAAGAGAAGCAGTTGACAAGGAAATGTGTTTTTGCTCTTAAGTAAAAGGCTAATGCTTAAGTTGGTCCGAAATAACTGTTATTCCACTGAGCTTTCCCCTAAGATTATATTTTGAGCTATAAAAGTCCCCCTGGATCTTCATTTGATGTGACCAAACAAAAAGACAAAACAGAGACAGAGATTTCCTCGCTATTTCCCTACTACATTCTCAAATGGGCAAACTTTTCCCTTATGTGTATATGTATATATATATATATATGTGTGTGTGTGTGTGTGCGTGAGTGACTCTGGACCTGAGTCACCAAAATCAGCTACACGAAGCCCTCCAAGTCCGTGGAAGACAGGTGTCAGAGAAAGCCCAAGGCCCGCCACTCAGAGATATATATATATATATATGTGTGTGTGTGTGTGTGTGTGTGTGTGTGTTTGTGTGTGTGAGCATGCATGCATATATTTATATACTTACATGCACTTTGGCAAAAGTCACTAACAGATGTGATCTAAGACAACTAACCACCCAAAAATAAAAATAAAAAAACAAAAAAAAAGCATGCACTTCGTCAAAAGTCACTAACAAATGTAATCTAAGACTACCAACCACTTCAAACTTCAACACTTTTAAAGAGTCCTACCTACCTTAAGCATGGCCTAACTAATTTAGTTGTGAATTGCTCAGACCATAGACTAGCCTTAAAAACACTAATGGAAACTAGAAATTAAAGGTCGAAAAATGAATAGAGCCCACTGTGCCTTTTTCGTTTATTTGGATTCATGCTCTCAAGGGGCCTGTTGGAACCCATATGCTAAGCTAAGAGTTACATAAGCATGTCAGAAGTCCACTGTTCAATGACCAGAAGGGGAAATCAAAGTCAATCATTTTACTCCCCAGCTTGCATCTCGGGTTGCAACATTGTCCATCATCAAACATAGGCAAGTTGAAGTTAACCCCGGAACCCATATTCATAAACTAAATAGTACCATCACTTTGAAGGTTCAGTGTACTAAGTTTTAGAACACATTATAATCAAACAAAAGTACACAAAGATGACACTTTAAAGGCAATAAAATTCATAAACATACACCACACCATCACGTGAACATTAGAAAAACATACCTCAGTATCGGTTCAAGCGACAGCCTAGCTCCCATGTGCAATCTAGATATCAATTTAGACATAATTGTTTCCTTGTGCAAGATAACTTGTGGCAAGGTTTGCACAAATGGCATCACTTCTTCATAAAACGATATGAAATCCTCCGCGGTATTTAATTCCTAAAAATGACGCCAAATTAACAGACCCCCAAACACAGAAATAAATAAATAAATAGTATTTTTTTCCTTGTTACATAACAAACAAGTTTTACCCGCCAGTGAAGAAGACAGTCTCGAAGAAACGATGACCCGTCGGACGGCTCAGATTTTAGAGGATCAAGGCTCCGGTAAACATCAATTTCAATGTCCTCTATCCTTTCAGCGAACTTCTTGAACTGCAAAAGTGATCAAACCAAACAAACAAAAAATCCATTAACAACTTAGGTAAAGAGAAAAAATAATAAAGGCAAAAGGAAGAAGAACAAGGCAGACGAGCGGCACTCGCTCGCCGGAAATCTTTGTCGTTAATACAAAGTCGACTGAATCGTTATCGTTAGTCTTTCGGGAAGAACAAGAGAGCACGCATGAAAAGAGTTAGGGTTTTCAGAACTTACGACGAAGCGCCTACGTCCAGGAGACTTGTTGAGCGACTTAACGGACTGAGAATGCGAAGCCTTGGTCGCCATTGTAAACAAGGTTGGAGCTTCGAGAAGAGATATACTTTATGAGAGAGTGCGAGATTGAGAGCGGAAGAGATAGATTACTGTGCGTTTTGCTTCCTTCTTTGTCTGTTATGGTGGTGGTGGTGGTGGTGGTGGTGGTGTATAGCAGAGCACTGCCTCAAGTCCGGGAGCTAGAACAACCACCGACTTAGGGCGAGTGCTACACCATCTCGCGCGCTGCGCTCCTGGGTCTCTTATATCGAGTCGATCTAAACCGGTTCCATTTAGTTTGATTATGATTTATCGATTTTTACATTTTTTAAATTGTAAATTTATTTTTATAATTCAAAAATATAATCAAATAGTATTTCCAAAATTTTATTACATTAATACATAACAAAAATATTATTTATTAATATAATATCCTAGATATCTTGTCATTCTTTATCATTAAAATAAAATAGAATTAAATTTC
>JAJIYU010016238.1:0-12258 GCA_030144865.1 Tinospora cordifolia | reverse complement strand
AACTTGAACATAAATAAGATTTAGGGGTTACAAAATTCTAAATACAAAAGGGGTTACAAAATACTAAATGATAATGGTTACAAAGGCATTCAATATAAAATATTTATAACAATCATTCATTACATAAAGTATTATCTTTTCTTAACAATAAAGAAAGTTTGGAGTTTTCTTCTCTTTTCTAATTTTTTTTTTCTTTCCTCTCATTTCAAAGGTATTACTACTATCCAAGCCTACCCAACAAGTCCCTTGATGGAGTCGGAACCATGGCAAAGAAATGGTCATAATAAACTAGGAAGGAAGAGAGAGCGCAAATGTATGAAAAATCCCAAAAGTGGCGTACAACACCCATCAGGAGCGAATCTAAATATCTAATGAGCGTGGACTAAGGAAAGAAGTGGCAAACCTCCCTATACTTTTAGCTGGTTTTTTGGTTGAGTGGAGAATGATAAAATGGATATTTGTATGCGGAAAGTCGGCCATGGCCAAAGCATTAATGACGGAAGACGAAGAAAAAGACGACTTGAGCTACCCTTTCTTCAAAGTTAAGACGCCTCCAATTGAATGGAAGAAGTAATGCCATGTGCCACCCACCAAAAAGCTCAGAATCTTCCTACAGCAGCGAATTTCATTGACTTAAGGCACCAGCATCACTAGCTTCCAGTCTTTTTCGATTTTGACAAAAAAATAAAAAATAAAAATAAAACAATATTGCGGCTTGCTTGAGACTAGTTCAAAATATCTTTCCAAACTAAAATCAACCGTAAAGATAAAATTTAGTTACAGACTTATATAAAATTCACAAGCTAATAATTTTTTTTTTAGTAAAAGGCTTATGACCATGTAATCGACAACCTATTGATCATCATATACATATCATTCTTGGGTTACTAATCAATTTGCTTCTAAGTTCACCTGAAGTGGCAGCATATATCAAAATAACATCAACTCAGAGGACGATAAGGTAAATGAGAAAGTCGGGCCAATCATACCTCTAGACAAAAAGAGTGCATTTACAGCATCTACCCAATCAGAGAGATTTTCCGTCTATGTACATAAGTGCTATTTACATGAAAAGAATTTCCAAAAATATTGGATATTTCCCCAATTTGAATGAAGATATGGCCAGGACTGATGCAGAGGTAGAATACTGTAAATAATTGGTAAATCTGATGATTACGTCTTTTTTTGTTTTTTTAATCCTCTCTTCATCTCTCCACTTTAGATTGGTTGATGTTATATGTTGGACCTGAGAAATGGTGCTTGGGTCCATCAGAGAAGGCTAAATCCACTGCTCCCCCCACCCCCATCAGAACTTGTGGAGAGAAGACAGCCACTGCTCCATAAACTTCTTGTTCTCTGCAAAAACGTATGGATATAAAGAAATTTTCCATTAGCACCCACTGCAAATGTCAACAATAACATTCATAAGGAAAGTCAAACTCATCTTCATAACGTTCCAACAGGTGCAAATAATTACAAATTGAAATAGCAAAAAGCATCGAAACATGTTCATCAGCTCCTTCGGAATGAAACAGTCGATCATTGAAATGACAGAGTGAACGACTAAACTAAAAACCACAAAATCAGCAAAAGTATGCAATCTCGAATAAATCTATCTGATTTTGCGCTCACACTGGGATCGCAGAGAAACCGAAAAACTTAAGAAAACAAATCCTCGGTGAACAGAATCTAGAAATCAGAATCAAGTTCACAATGCTAAACATGCATAAAATTTAGGGCGAAGCCATGAAAATTAAAGGGGTATAAAAGAGTATGCTATTACCAGCAGAATAGCCATTAGAGAGGTCAGTGAGAGCACCCAAAATCTGGTTGTTAGAACGGGGCAAAACCTCATTCCTACCACGCCCATAACACGGAACCAGCACTGCAAAACTGCTCTCTGTCTCATCATCACTGAGAAAATCAGGAGCGTGAGGCTCCATCCAACCGATAGACCAATCGGACGCATCAGAATCAGAATCAGAAAAACAGTTACCACCATCAGAGGGCACCAAAACCACATCAAATTCCCTATCAATTTTCCGCTCGTCCCTACTCTGCCACTTCTTCTTAATCCTCTTCGATGTAGAGGATCGCGTCTTATTCTTCCTATTATTATTAACGGACGCAAACATCACCGTAGTATTCTCTTGTTCCCGCATACTCAGAGCCAAATCCGCCGAAGCAGAGTTACTGAGTGAAGAACTGGTGGGGGCATCGGGCTCGTGCTTCTTTCCTCTCCAAAATAACCACGAGAAACGAGATAAAGCGACTGCCATTTCAGATAGGGAAAATTTGGCTTCCAAACCCGGAAATTTGCGAAATTTGTTGAATTTCGCGAAAGAATTTGAAGAATCGCAGAGTGCTTAGGGGACAAAATATTAGAATGGATGCAAACGAAAAGATTTCATGGAGATTCCTACTAAATTTCTTCAAGCAAACAAAAGAAAAAAAAAATCAATTAGAACTCTCAAAATGGGCAGAAAAAATAGATACTTTCTCCCGTTAATTGCTAGACACTGAGAAATTTATCAAAAACCATCTCTAACCGAAGATCTCCAAAAAATAAAAAAACTATACAAATATGTATATATCAAACAAACTGGAGGACTTGAAACTATAGTACCCGCGCCTCAATCGAAGGCCAAAAGTGGATTTTTCCTGTGCTTAGTTCAAAAAAGGAAATCCCTAAATTTTCTCCCAGACGCCTAAAAAACCGAGATTTTTTTTTCTTACGTAATTTGAACTCCGATTCAAAAAAGAGGAGCCAAAACGCAGACGAACGACATTCGAATTCAATAGCAGCGATTAAAATTCAAGATTGATTGAGATCCTCACCTCCTCTTCCTCAAGTTATCACTGAAAAACACAGAGAAATTCGCATATCGAAAATAAAATGGAAGAGGAAAATCGAAGAACGAAGTTATACTCGGGCTGTAAGTCTATAACGACTGAGGAACCATCATCCCAGCCCCCCTCTACCCCAAGAACAGTTTTACAGCTAAATCCAACTCCTCTAGTATTTATAGCCTGTTTCGGGGCCTTGAAATTCTGCACGTCTTCAACGGTTGAGATTTTCGACCCTCTAAATTGTATTTAGCGCAGGTTTTCTCAATCATCCACCCTGATTTTTTTGGGTGTGTGTCTCCCACGGTCCCACCTTCGTTTTATGACCCCCTTTACTCAGCTGAGAATAGCGTAAAATTTAAGTATTAAAATTGTAAATGTGTTCGGCCATCTTTTTTAAACTAAAAATAAATGATAGATGTTTCATTCACTTGCATTATATCTTGAATTCATAACTAAACAACCTAAATTTTTATTTAAATTAGAGTAATTAGAACCTTCTTAATTTATTTACACAAGAGTTTAATTAATTATTTTTTATATCATTTTATTGCTTATTATTATTAAATCATATAGTTCATATTTTAAGACTCACATGGCCTTTGCATCTGATAATTATGAGTACTAGGGTTATATATCATCAATATAATAATAATAATTATAATTATATTTTTATTTAATTATAATATGCATAATTATTAAATGAGATGGCGGTTATTTTACCCTAATTATATTTTATTTATTAAATAATTATAGATCTAAAAATTATATAAAAAAAAAAACACAAACGGCATTGGCTTGTTTTATTATTTATTTAATTAAATTAGCATTTGTTAAACAGGTTTTGATGTAACCTTTGCTCTCGTATTTTGCTGACGGGTGTTCCTATAAATCTAATTTATTTATAATCTATATCTCTAAACACAACTTCTTAATCATTTCCTTTGTGTGCGGTTCAAGCAACTGCCACGTGCACAGGGCCGGGCTTTTTTGTTTTTTTTTTTAAGATTTTGAATGCCGAAAATGACCCTTGGTGATCAAAGAAATCGCCAGCTCTTGCTTGCCATGCCTTCTTGTTTACCAGGCACGAAGGTTAATTATGCCATTTCATGCAACGGGGCCGTCAACAGAGCGGCAGAGCGTCGAAGAAACATATATATCCACGTATATAAGAAAAGAAAAATGGAGGGGTAGCGAGGGAAGGAATAAGTAAAGGGACACGTGTCATACTGTTTTGGACCAGACATCAATCAAGATAATATGCTACCTTTATATTCAATAATTCATTTCTCAAGTTCGATTTGCTAAATATGTTAAATATCTGTGATTATTAAAAAAAAAAAAAAAGTACTATACCATGTATATAACCCGAGACCGAGGGGTATCATCTTTTTTTTTCTTTTTTTCCTTAAAGTTCAAACGATGCCGAGGATGCCACTTGACCCCTCTCTATTGGTTGATCAAATTTCTTTAACGCCTCAAATAATGCTTCCGGAAAAATGGCCTTTTGTGGTTGAAAAAACGGTTGGTTGGGGTATCGTGGTTGGCGGGGGTCCGTGCATGTGGATATGGTCGTATGAGCATGCATGTATTGGATTGGTATAGGGACAAACATGTGCAGATTTGTATTTATCAGAAACTAGCATGAACAACATGTGTGTGTATCGATATAGACGGAAGAAGCATGCCAGCTCTGTGCACACTCCTAGCTAACCGTGTAATATCATATCTGGTGGTGTAGGATATATGTAATTATAAACCAACTATAGTTAAGTCTTAGAAATAGATTGAATTAAGATGTTTCAATTTTAAGTCTTGGAAATAAATAAATAAATTACAGTCCTTTCATTTATAATGGTACCATAGTCCGAGAAATAATTAATCTCATGCTTGTTCTGTTCTATATAAAACTGAATTGAAAATATATTACCAAAAATTGAAAAACTCTCATGCTTGTTCTGCTATTTGAAGAAGTGTCTTTTCCACAAATAGTTTTTTGAAAATTGATGAAGTAACTAGTTAAAAAATTACCATAATTTAAGTAGAGGAAGCAATTTTACATGATTCTAATAATATATATATATATATATATATATATATATTTTTTTTTATTTTTAAAAATTTCACACGGTAAGGTCTTAATGTGAAAATATAACTTTTAAATAACTAGAAAAACTTCAAGGTCTAACTTAAAGCCCAATGATTAATGTAAAAATTTGTTATGTAAAGTGTAAACTAAAATCAATTAAATATATATGAATTGAAGTGAAGAATGAAGTTGTGGTGGTATTACTGTGAAACCATGTTTTTAAGCATTACAAAAAATTATTAAGCTTTGGTAGCAATAGCAACGTGTAATGTCGTCGATAATTAAACCAAATAAACATTCCATCAATCAAATCGAGGATAATTGTGGTGAAGCCCCCGATCGCTCTTTTACAACACGCGTGCGACCACCAATGCTATTGGGGTTTACTTTTGTTTAGGAATGTGGGTGGTGGTGTTCACACAGATGGGACCAGACGAAGAAGACAAGAACCATAATGTCACACTCCCTCCCATCTGCATTTCTATTATTTAATTAAATTACTACCAAGCTTATATATACATATATAAGTTGTAGTATCAACTGGAACCAAAAGCAAAAGTAAATTGTCTTTATTGTCTCTCTTAGTAAATCTTTTATTAATTTTTTAGCTTAAAGTTTAGACCAACATTCACTTAAGTTATTGCCTCCTTGGATAAATTACTTCAAGTTTTATTATGCATGATTAAGGAATATTAATTTATAGAGATATGCATGGGACAAAAACCTGGATCTGATATCACATGTTGTGGGACCAAAATCTGAGTCCTCAACATGTTCAAATCATCATAATGTCACATGAGCTAGCTCCTCAAATACGTACAACTTGTGGGTAGCTAAAGCTTATCGTCAGTGTCATTACCACTAGGAATAGGCAGCAGCGGTGGAAGAATCTAAAGTGAACCTCCGCATCTCCTGGATATCATAGGGCGTATATACATAATAAACATTGCGCCCTGTGTCTTTTCATGTACCCTTCTCATTAAATTTGAAAGAAAGCGAAAGGAAAAGGAAGCAAGGAAAATTCGATAAAAATTAAGCCAATATCCTAAAATACTTTGTTATATAAGGTCTATATGTTACATGGATCACATCAAACAGCATTTTTAGGAGAGTTCAACCAAGGAGAACTTTTACAAAGTGCCTTTAAAATACATACTTTTAATTAAATTGTAGTTAAAAAAAAAAAATTAAATGATTTTCTCATACAAAATACTTTTCTTAGAAGCCTTATTACAAACTCTCTTTGAAATAAGGCCATTCACTCTAACTAATTACATCACATTCACTACTTGTCACTGCATTTATATATACATCCCCTGTAGCCTTTTAATTAATTAACATAATTCCATTTATGTATACATGCACCATAGAAATTGTTGGCATTGAGTTGCAGAAAGAATTAATGAATGAAGTGGCGCAGGCTGTTGGAATTAAAAGAAAAGAAAATTTAACTAATTGGGGTGTAAAAAAATATAATTGAGGGAGCAAAAGCAAGTATTTGAATGACAAAAGAGAGGGTGCGACCGTGGCCTGTGGGTGTCCCATTTGTGCGTCCAAGATGCCCCCACTTGCCTTGAAAAAGAGTTGGGGAGGCTAGCGCGAAAGAGGACAAAAACTTGACTCAACACTCACATGAACGCCAACTTGCAGCAAAGCGGGGGTAGTTCCAGTGTCACAGTGTCACCGTGATTATTTTCTTTGATACTACAAAACAAAACTCATCTGCTCTTCTCTTTTTCTCTAAGATCAGATCACATCATTGGTCTCGTCAGCATCAACGACTCATGGTGGCCCTGCTTTTAAGCTGCCTTGTTTTTCCAACGCAATCGATCCTTCCTGCTAACAATTCGGCAGTTTGGACTGGAGTGCGTGTGTTAGTGTGTGTGTATATATATATATATATATTCCAGTCGTGTCTTAGTGTATATATATGTATCACAATGGGATCTTTTAGTATAAGTACAATACAAGTGGCTCGGATGTATGCGGGGTCGAAATTGGCTGGCACCCCTACATATATATGTAAGAAAGCTGCTACAACTTGCCTCTTCTTCTTCTTCTTCTTCTTCTTCTTCTTCTTCTCTCTTTTATTTTATTTTATTTTTTTTCTTGGTGGAGCATTATACAAATGATCTTCATTTATCAGATATCAAATTGCATCTTCACTTCATTTTACCATCTTAATTACAATTTTTTGTTTCTCTTTTGAAAATAATATTTTCCTTTTAACTCATCCTAAATGAGAAATTGAGAACTACTTCTATGCCATAAACGGTAGCTCATCTACTCGGACCATCTCCTACTTGTAGGACCCTTAAAATCTATTTGGCACTATACAAAAGTAGTGAGGAGAGAGGTATGAGATTTTTGCAATTGCAGAGGAACCAAGAAGCAGAGTAAAGAAAACCAAAAAATAGAGCAACCTTCTTCTTTATTTCTCTCAAGCACAATACAACCAACTCTGTATAACCATTTGTATAGCTCAACTATCTCACTAACAATTATAGAACATATATTAATATGTCATTAGCATGTATCATGCATCATACACCTTATATGCCAACATCACACATTAATGTGCTAGTCTAACAACCCCCATCAACTGAGAAGGTGAAGGAAGCACCTTGAGATTGTTTTTGAAGTATATAAATCAGGATGCAGCAGAAGCCTTTGTGAAGCCATTAGCAAAGGGGTCACCAGTAAGAATATATTTGACCTCAAGCTCTTGTTTTAAAACTTTATCTTGAACAAAGTGAATGTCCAATCGATGTGCTTAGTGAGAGAATGAAAAACAGGATTTGAGGCTATTGCTTGAGCCCTTGTATTATCACACTAGATTGATGGGAGAGGAAGAACAAGGAAGACGAAACTCAACTAGTAAAGACTACAACTAGGATATCTCAGCAAGAGTGTTGGCTAAAGCTCGATATTTTGATTCTGCACATGATCTAGCTACTACTGATTGCTTCTTTGATTCCCACAACACTAAACAAGACCCAACAAACATACAATAGCCACCAACAAATTTTCAATCATCTGGAGAACACTCCCAATCAGCATCAGAATAGACTTGAAGAGCAAATCGATCTGATCTCTAATAGTGAATTCCAAAATTAATCGTCCCTGAGAGATACCGAAAAACTCTTTTGATAGCTTGCCAATGTACATTCAATGACTTATTCATAAACTGACTCAATTTATTTGTAATGAAAGCAATATGAGGCCTTATAAAAGATAGATATTGTAGTGCTCCTACTATACTTCTATACAAAGATGGATCATGAAAGCAGTTAGAATCATCTACAATTACCAATTGTTTCCCAGTAGTTGCTAGAGTATCATACACCTTAGCATGAGAAAAATTAAGCCTTGCAAAAAGATCACCAATATGTTTGGCTTGAGACAAATTTATGCCGTTATCATCTCTGTGCACTTCTAAACCCAAAAAGTAGTTTAGATTGCCCAAATCATTAAGAGCAAATTTTGAATTGAAAAAAATAATGAGTTCCTCTTTTCTCTTGTTGTCATTCCCCGCAATGAGAATATCATCTACATAAACTAGAATATACATGCACAGATTCCCTTGATGTAGGATGAGCAGAGATATATCTACTTTAGAATTATAAAAATTCAGTTCTACTAACGTCTTCCTTACTTTTTCAAACTGGGTCCTAGGTGCCTGTGTTAAACCACATAGAACCTTGTGTAGCTGACAAACATGATTTGGTTTAGTTGAATTAATGAATCCCTCAGGTTGCAACATGAAACCTTTTTCAGTGATCTTACCATTCAAAAAAACATTGTTTACATCCAACTGCTTGATACTCCAACCTGAATAACAATAGCAATGAACACTCTAATAGTTGAGGCTTTGGCAACAAGACTAAAAGTTTCATTAAAATCAATATTTGAATTTTGATGAAACCCCTTGTAACAACCTAGACCTACCATGATGATATTGTCCCAATCTTAGCCACCACAGACTGGGTTTAGGGTTTTGTTCTTGGCAAAACTCGAACTTGAGTCTCCTAAAAGCACTCAGCATAATGAGACACCCTCGAATGCCCATTTAGCCCAGGAATTCCCCTAGAGTCAGACTGATGTGGAATATTATAATTCATCCCCCTTGAAAGCAATCTCGTCCTCGAAGAAGGTATTTAGTGCGGGACTATATATAGAAGAAGGTATTTAGAGTCCAGAGAATAGAAGATTGAAGAAGAAACACTGTGACGACTACTAGGACATGAAAGTTTAGGTTTTTTTTTATTTTTGAAGATTGTAATGAGATTTGAGTATGTATTGCTTATTTGAATCTAATTTTTTTTTTAGGTTTTTTAGTGCGGGACTATATATAGAAGAAGGTATTTAGAGTCCAGAGAATAAAAGATTGAAAAAGAAACACTGTGACGGCTACTAGGGCATGAAAGTTTAGGTTTTTTCTTTATTTTTGAAGATTGTAAAGAGATTTGAGTATGTATTGCTTATTTGAATCTAATTTTATGTTTTCCTTTACATCTATGTCGAGCTAATCAGTTCTATTGTCTGGGATGTGATTGTTCAAAGCATAGTTTGTGATATCTGATTGTAGATGCTGATTTATAGATTCTATTCCTTATTGTGTAGACTTAAGGCCTTATATCTACTGGCCACAGATGTATTGAACTTAGTATTTCAGTCTATTTGGGGAGAGAAGTCTAAAATATGGATATCACAATCTGGACCTAGACCAGTTGATTGATCGGGAGATTGTTGACCAATCTAGGGAGTTGCACAGGGATTGTTAGTCTAAACACATAGATTGTCTAGTGAACGCCTCGGGAGAAGGTTTGACGAAACAAATCTAGTGAATGTTGGAATACCTTGGGAAAGGGTTTCAGCCATTGATGCTATAACTTATAGATTAGCTAGTTCACAAATACAACAAAGATTTGCAAACTATGCGGCGACATTCATTATCCTAGACATGTTTCTCTACTGAATTCTACAATCTATCATAGTCTTTGGTTACATTAGTTTCTGGTTTTGAAATCAACTTAATCACTTTCAATTTAGTCTTGATAAAACTGAGATCATTAGTAATTTTGGTATTAAAAATCAATAGCTACCATTGTTCCCTGGGGACAATACCCGAATTTACCGGATATTACTACTGCGATCCCGTACACTTGCAGGGTTTGCTAACAACTGGAGCCCCCCAAGATGATTCACTTGGTCTAATGAATCTTTTTTCTCGGAGCTCATCTAATTGGGTCTTCAACTCAATTAGTTCTACTGGTGCCATACGGTAAGGAGGTATAGCTATGGGTTTGGTTCCAGGTTGGAGTTCGATCTTGAACTCGATGCTTCTAGTTGGTGGTAGTCCAGGCAAGTCATCAGGAAACACATCTTCATAGTCTCGGACTACTTCTAAATTTCTTATTTTTTTTGGTCCTTCAGAGTCTTCCTTTAAGAGGCTTTCGAGGTCTTCATTTTGCTTCCAGCAGTTCAACATGGCTATCATTGGGCTCCTAGGCAATTTATGAATATCCTTATCTATCTAGAAGGTTTCTCCTGAGGGAATGTTATCGTTACTCTTCTCTTGGGACAATCTATTTGTGCCTGGTACTGGTCCAACCAATCCATACCCAATATTACATCATACCCGTGAAATGGTAATACACGAAGGTCGGCTGAAATCAGCTTATCCCCAAACCTAAGGTCACAGGTACACATTTGCTTTGATGTAACAGAAGTCCCTATAAGTGCTGATACATTCAACGTTATAGGCAAAGTTTTTGTTACTAGTCGTAATCTACTAACTAGTTCTTCAGAAACAAATGACTTTGAAGCACCCGAATCAAACAGCAGTTTCACAGTAGTGTTAAATAACAAGAATCTACCTTCAACCGCAGTGATTTGGTCTTCAGGAGCATTAGCAATGACAAATACTCTAGCTTGGTTTTGCCCACGACCCTGGTTTAGGTTTTGTGCCCAACCCTGATTTTGATTTTGCCCCTGGGTGTTATTTTGTGGAGGCAGTTATTTTAGAGGGCGTGCATTCAGTGCTCCACCTTGATTATTTGGAGGTTGTTGTTGTGGTCGCATCTGGGTTTTGCTAGGACAAAACCTCGATAGGTGTCCTCGCTGATTACAGTTGAAGCACCGCCTTTGTCATCTTGCCAGCTCCAACTGTTCTTCTGTTTTGGGTCGATTTTGTTGTTGAGGCATATTGTTCTCGTTATTCTGGTTGGTATTTCTTTTTTTCAAATCTCCTTGGTGATCTCTGTCACCTTCTGGCCTCTTATTTTTGTTTTTCAGCCTTTGTTCAAAATTTAGCTCTTGTTCAAGAGTTAATGCCTTATCTACTATTTCTCTGTATGTCTTTAGAGAGGTGGTTTTTATCAGTTTTCGGATCTCAATCTTGAGACCCTGGGTGAATCTATTGGCCTTCCTTCTCTCATCCCTGATCAAATCTTATGAGAACTTAGCCAGTTCCGTAAACTTCCTCTCATATTCAGCCACAGTCATGTCCTTCTGTTTTAGTTGGACAAAGTCTTCCTGTAGCTTCGCCAAAGTTGCTTCTGGAATAAACTTTTCATAGAAGATTTATGTAAAGTTTTCCCAGCTCATATCATCAACATTTGTATTCGGGTCCATCCTCACCATTCGCCACCAACTTCTGGCTGGTCCCTTGAAGTGGTGCGTGACCAGTGCTACTCGTCTGGACCCAGTTACTTTCATCACATCAAGGATTTCCTCTATCTCGTGGTACCAGTGGTCCGCTAAGATGCTATCTATAGTACCATCAAAAGAAGGAGAGGTGAACTTTTTCATTTCTATCAGCATCTTTCTTTGTTTCTCATCTTCTAAATTTTCTTCAGCCCTCTGATTTTCAGGGTCTTGAGCTACAGGTGCTGTCTGTTGAACCTGCATCGGTTCAGGTGCTTGAGGCTGAGGGGCCATCTGAGGGATCATCTGTGGAAGTGCCCTCAACAGTTGATCTAATACTCTTTGTGACATTTCATTCATCATGATCCCCATCCGGGCCTCCATTCCCGCAGACAGTTCCTGTTCTCGCTGTTCACTTTCATCAGAGGTGCTGGATCGAATAGCGTACTTTCTTGTTCCAGCCATTATTTATAAATTTAACACTCGGTCAGTTTTTGCCTCATCAACTGTTCGTACTATCATGACTCTAGATTCATGTCTCTATGTCTTCGATTTGTTTAGTAGCCTAACAGTTTATGCTTCTACGTTCTTTTTGTGCATGGGTACGGGATTTGGTTTCAAAGCAATAGAGCATGCATATCACACAATCATACAATCAAGCTAGCACAACAAGG
>JAJIYU010016237.1:0-12264 GCA_030144865.1 Tinospora cordifolia | reverse complement strand
GTGTTTGATCTGCTTGTATTGTCTGGTTGGAATAATGGATTAAATAGATGGAATGATTCACTGAGCTGTGTAGCTCACCCCCCTTATTTTCACAACAGGAAATTGATCAGCCTGCGCGGAGATTGTTCATTCGAAAGTTTTTATTTAATTTAATGTAGGGCAAATAGACCCAAGTGAACTCATGTATTTTAAATTTTAAATTTGTTTGTCACTGTAATGGAATATTGTACCTGAAATTGTTAAATGATCAAATAAAGAATCTACTTTATTTTGATTTTATTTTTGTACATAGACTAATGTACACAGGAACTCTAATGCAATTGGGTCTAAGAAGAAGAAAATGTAGTACAGGCCCGTCTCCCGGGCATCCCAAGATTTGATCAAATAGAATTGAATCGTCAGATGACGTGGAAGATGGGACTTGGGAGGCGGGGTGTTACATCAAACACAAAGCAGAATGGCTAAGTCTATGAGTTGCTAAGTAACTCTCTCTACATGTTCATTTAAAGAACACATAAAGGGAAGAAAGAGAAAGCAATTTACAATCTAGAAATATTTTTAAATAATTTTAGTTATATGAATTATATCAAAAAAAAACAAAACATATATAATCATATTTCAGTAAAATATTTTTATTTGAATTAAGTTTTAGTAAAAATTTGGTGCAATGCATGTGCACTAACTCAAGTTCTCTAATGAGATTTGAGATTTCTTTTGGTTACAAAAAATTTCAAGTCAATTACTCATGTAGGTAATTCCATAGAAAAATCATTTCTAGTGTGAATAAGACAAATTAGAATATGGATCAAGTTTTGTCATGAGACCCATGACAAATTGAGCTTTGTTGACGCATCATTTGGTTCTCTCCTGTTAGATAAGGAAATGAACTTGAAACTTAGTTGATTTTAAGCGAATAGTTAAGTTAAACTTAAGTCAACCAAGCCTTTCTAAGCTACACGGAATTGGATTCCTTTGAACATAGCCTATCTCAACCCTTATCGTACAACAAACTGGATGATGAAACCTATATGCGATAACATAAGGGTGGTCCAACTTCTATGCATCCACAGTATATCACACAAACGATAAAAATAGTTCAAAATAGTACAGAGGAAAGAACTACCTGAAAAAAAAAATGAAACACTAAGATAATAAAAGATATACTGTGGAAGCTGGGAATAAGAATGCAAGAAAAAAATGAACTTACTTTTTCAAGAACAAGAGTATACTCCGGCCACCGGAAAATTATAGCCTCGTATTCATTCAAGGTCTCTTTCAGCCGATCATAGATCTCGTCCACAAATGGAGTAGTTGAATGCTGTGTTCTGACTCCTGACCACTTCACCTGTATAATGATCAAAATAAATTAACTTTTTCAATCAATACTGCAAAATTTTGCAGCTTTTCTCTATGCATAAATTAGTAGTTTTAAAAGCAACAAAAACATGCATCGTTCATCAATTGGCCAAGAAGAAAGTCTTAAGGCAAGTGCAATAAACTAGCAGTAGCATAAGCACAATTTTCCCAATAAAACATTATTCTGTTAAGCAAATGAACATTTATCCTCATTTCTAGTCCATCAGATTAAAACATCATTTTGTAAAGTAACTCAAGGAGTAAAACTAACATGGAAGCAATCACAAGATTTTTACCTTATCTAACTTGCAGGATTCAAGCAGGGTCAGGCGTTTATCTTGAATCCAGACAATGATATACAAATGGAAAAGCTCCCTTGCATCAACTCCTCCTTTCACAGGACTGGAGATCAAGCATCAAATAACGTGTCAGGATCATATCCCCCCGAAAAAAGGCATATTCTTATCAAAGAGTAATATCATCAGAGTTAATTACTTAATGTTCCAAGTGGCAAGATCCCTTTGAAAATCAGCAGTTGCAATTACTAGCTCCACCACGGGAGGTGAGGGACCAGTAGGTGGGCATGCAACAAGGAATGCACGCAATCTACTGCAAAGCTCCACACTGTATATGGATGAAGAAATATTTGGCAGGTCTATGAAACTGCAACCCAAAAAAAAAAATCCAAGAGAACATAAGTAAATACTATTTCCACCAACTGCTACAAGAAATTAGGCAGGTAATCAAAAATCATATAACAAAAGCAACCATGGACAGTGCTCAAGAAATGAATATGACCATGAATATGTACAAATCACATTCTTTCTCCAGTATTTCATGACTCCAATTTTTTCCCTTTCTATTTTATGCAGCTGAGGGTGGGATTGTGAAGGTTCTATAATTTTATCCAATGCAAGCATGTCTAGGAATGTAATTCATTACTTCGAAGATCAAGAGATTTTGGAAAAAGGCTTTAATTCTTTATAGTGTTTCAAAGGCAAAAATAACAACTAGACAGCTGAGAATACATATATCCAACAGAACTAGCATTGCGAGAATTCATCTCAACTCAACATTTGAAAACAAATTGCTGTAGTTTGAAAACTTTCTGATCATTAGAAGTTCTTGAAATTTAAAGGCATACAGCAGTAAAGAAAAAAGTTAGAAGAAATATTTGTACCTTGGTAGCACGTGTTGATTGTGGATCTCGATATCAGTAAAAATTTCATTTCTAACATTCAAGCAAAGAGATTTTGTCTTCTGGTAAGCTGTTGAAAGCATCACAGCATCCATTAAAGTGGCTTCACTATTATGAGCAACAAACTCATCTGTCTCTGACAAATGCCTTCTCGATCTCTTCTTTGTTGCAGCCTGAACAGACATCACATTTTAAAGACACGAATACACACAAAAGATAAACCCAAAGATAAAAGCTTTGATTGGTCATGCTTCATCCAATGTATGAGAGAGAAACAGAAAAAAAAAAGTCCAAAGAGAACCTGGAAGTAGCTACACAGCTTCAACTGTACTTCTGGAGAAAGTATATCATGAAGAAGAGTGTACAGCTTAATGGCAGGAGCTAATGCAGGTGCTGGAGATCCAGTGGCGGGTCTAAAAACATTCATCATTCCAGATAATTGTGATTCATCCAATGATTTGTAATTTTCAAAAACAAGAGCAAGAATCTGCTCCACTTGATCCAAAATTTCTCCCAAGATGCGGTTCTGATCAAAGAAACCACAAGCTATTAGTATTTCTTGGAGTAGTTTATATGTTAGAAAGAACAAATGTGCAATAGCAACCGCCTGAAACACTTCAAGGCAAGAAAACCAAAAAGAAAGAAAAAAGAGAAAAAGAAAACCTATAACAAAGCTGCCCTATTATGCAAATTATTTGATGGTGAATCCTAGAATAAATTCTACCATAAATACACACCTCTTGGTGACTCAATGCGTTCTTGCAGTTGCCCTTCATAATTACAGGTGAAAGCAAATCATACACCAGCAGAAGACAATCTTCAGTAGGCGTGGCAACATCCATGACATAGGAAAGGTATCTGCAGAATGTTACAATTTGGAGCTACATTAAACATTAGAAAGGGCCCATTGAAGCACTTGGAGTAGCAATGTTTGCTCATTAACAAAGCCCAGCTAAACAAACATGTCCCAATAATCAATACCTTAGTTTAGAAATATTTTCTCAGAAACAATACTTGCTCATAAATAAAGCTCAGCTAAACAACCATGTCCCAATAGTCAATACCTTAGTTTAGTATATACATCTGAAATGCCATAGTAAGATGCAAATTCTGTCAGCAGCCACTTCCATGGGCCATCAAACACTAAATTTCTTTGTCGAAAGTGATGCAATTTCATTGCAACTTCCAATACCAAGTCATATGCTAGAGTTTCTGCAACAGAGCCACACTAATAACACAAGTAGAAAGTCAGTCAGGAATTATATACCATTGTTAATTTCAAATGAAGGTCTAGAATTTCAACTTTAGATTCGAGGTTCAAATTAGTAATGAAATGAAGGCACATTGCCGCACATTGCAAGTAAAAATTTAGCACAATGACAAGGGTGTTATTTGAAAAACTCAACTCTTAACTGTAAACAGAAAAAGCAAGATGGTAGCTGATTATTTGATCCTATGTCAGGCTAAGGCTGATGCTTTTTGTTCAAATAGTTTGAAAATTTACGAATGAAGACAATTTAATCACCATCCAATGGCACATAAAAAGCTTGCCAAACTGAAGAACAGCATATTAGCCAATGCCTTGAAGAATCCATTAAGATAGAGTGAGGTCTCACACCTTAAGATGGCCATTTTCGTCTGCACAAGTTGAATAGTTTATGTACAATTGTATTTTGCCAGCAAGTTCATGCTCTGGCTCCTGATAGATGGACCACCAGCGAAGCTTATCACCCTGCATTTTCCTAGTACATAAGATTTTGTGGACAATAATATTGATAACCATTTAAAATATTATAGATCCAAATATATATTTTGGAAGTTTTTATACCAAGTCTTCCGTAATAGTTGCTAGCTGAGCAAGGCCACGGCCATAACACTTTCCTTTGGAGTCATGAACTTCAACAATAAGATCATCAGCAGGACTATCTGGAAAGCTGCATAATTTATTTTGTTTTTTGTTTTTTTGTTAAATGATATTATGGGACTCATTTGATTCTCCTTGTAACAGAACAGTGAAATGAATTAAGAGGAAGAAAAGGATGCAGAAATTAATCACACAAAAATAGTACATACAATACATGTGTTTCACCGGAACCAGGTTGCAGACGAACTGCATCACCTTCAGGTGAGCTTTTCAATCTCAACAAGCAAGAGTATGTTTCTGATTAGAAAAATAAATGTCACCACAAGTTCATCAATTTGTCATACAAATGAAAAAAAAAAAAAAAAAAAGAAAGGAATGTCTTGGCACCATTCTAATGTTGCCGCAAAGGATATGTGCTACTTGAGAAATACAAAATGTAAAAGTGATATTCAGTTTCAAAAACATATAAAATATATATCAGTAATACGAGGGAAGAAAAATAGTGGAAGCAAAACACAAAGTACCTTGTACGGCATCATATGAAGATGAGCTGTTGCGCAGAGTTTTGACACTGCTTCTTAGCAGCCCTGACACCTGTTTTATATACTGAGTGCTTGCAGTAACATGGTGTAAGTTAGTCCTTGAGGCAGACCCATTGGCAGGTATTTGAGGAACCTTACGAGCATTTTGAAGTGCTCTAAGTCTAGAAGAGAGAGTTGATAGTAAATCAGAAAAGCGATATTGAATTGATCCCATTTTAACAATTGGCAGTTTTAAAGACAAAGAACTGCAGCCAGAAGGTGGATCAAAGGCCATTTTGATTTTACGAACTGCATAAAGAACAAAAGAAAAGGCCAAATAAAGATAGGACTTCAGAACAAATCCAGTTATACACTGACCACCAAAAATCTCACAGTTAGAAACTTTAGATTACCTTGGACCTTCATTTTGCCAATGTTCTTTTTAGGTTTCAGTGCAGCTTGTCCACTAATGAGCTCTGAAGAATTTTTTTCTAGAAGTTCCTCCTCTGATTGTAACAGTACTTGCTGTAGTCTATTATGCATCCACAAAACATGAAAAAAAAAAAATTAATGAAGTTCCTATTATATGAATGTTTGAAAGAAACAACAAAATAGCTGTTTCCAAGCAAAAGAATCAATCCATTTTCACTAGCTAAGTTCTCCACATGCTCAATGTATCAACACCTTACATTGGAAGAGCGAGTCTTTTTCTTTTGAAAATTTGTTAAAGTAATGAACAAAAGTTAGGAGGAAAGGCTTTGACAAACAGAAATAAACATATTTCCAGCACAACATTGTAGTGTGCATGAGACCAATTCTTTTAAAAATGTCAGCTTTCTTTTCTAGAAGATCAATGAAATAAATGTCTGACAAACTATGGTAAAGTGTTCTAGTCCTGTGCACTCAAATTTATAGAATTTCCACCAAAGCAAATATGTTAACTCATATATCTATATACATAAAAGCCACGGCCAGCAATTTTTTGATGTAATGCACAACAAACAGATATATTTCATTAAATAAGTAACAAAACAGAAGCACTAAACTAACCCAAAGGAATTCCGCAACAGTGCACATTCATTCTCTAGAAACATTGGAGCTTCCATGCAACCTCTTGCCCATGAGTGAAGGCAAAGCCTCACACAAGCGTCATAAGAAATCACAGCATACCAAGGACCTTGTCCACTGCATCCAGTACCATAACACAGACACTAATTAAAAAGATGAGAGATAAAACTATATATGAAGTATAATCTGACTATCCCTGATATAAGAACCCTTATAAATCGGGTTGGAAATTACATTGCGTGGAAGGTAGGGAGTCGGGCTGGATATGACAGAGCAGATTCAGTGCCAGTAGCAATTCTGAAAAACCACAATAAAAAGAAATCCATTTTCTCAAGTCCACAAGAAATTGATGATACATGCAGGTTCAAAAGTAGTATCTGCTTATGCATTACTGCACATTAACCATTTTGCTTACCTTTCAGATTGATCAGTGATCCTATTGCCGCTGTTACTCTGAGCACCAGCATCAGAAGCAGTGCCTTTGATAACATTTTCTGCCTTTGCAACTGGTGAGTTGTTTGTACTAGCACTGCTTGGTGGATCACGTGGTCTAGATGTTGGACTCTGATCAGTGCCTTTGTGGGCTTCTTGACCAGAGCTACTGAGTGGAGGAGCACTGGGTATGTCTCCATTAGAAATCTGCTTAGTTTGCATCTGCCTTTCAAGAAACCCCTGCCATCATATTCACATGTAAATCACCAGGGAAAGTTACACAAAACTTCATGTAAAACATCTGACACGGTGTTCACTAGATCTGTACTGGCAGATTTTATTTAAAATTTAGTTAGAAGTAGGAATTCATTGTTACTTAGTGAAATTTTGCTTCTCAACTTGGAAAACTTAAGGAGGTGCATAATTTCATCCACCCAAAACTACTACAAACTAGACCATTTATGTCATTGATTCCACAATGTGATTCACTTAGTCGACACTCAAATTTGTAAGCATCCCAGCAACAAACTCATCAAATGTATTTCATGGAATTACTTTCCAGCTGCCAACTATCAATTAGTCGTCTACAAAGTTTATGCCTTGATTAAAATGTCAATTGTACTCTATAAATCACAATGAACTACTTTCGGCCGAGACATTCAACGTAACACAAAATAACACGTGAGATAAATGGTTGCTTTGGTGGAGTGTCAATTATCATTTGCCATAGCAATTCTTCTTCAGATACCTTTAAAGAATGAGTAGGTAAGTCCAATCTCAAACACAAAATTAGAAAATAAGTGGGAAAAGCTACCTGTGAAAAGCCAACACAAATTAATCTTCAACAATTTCCTCAATCAAGTAATTACAATCAGTATATCAAATGCACATAAATAATATCAAACTTAGAAACATGCCTTTTCGGGAGAAATCTCCGTGTTGGATTGGGACGGATCAGTAGAAGAGTAGCTCTCTGAAATGTAGGTTCCTCCTCTCCGAGGCACAGAACTAGCAATACTTCTCAGACCAGTAGTAGACCCACATTCTGAGCTCATAGATGAATCAGATGACTCGTCCTCCTCTGAATAATCATCCTGCTCATTTCCATACCTATAGCTTCCTTTCCCTCCTGGCCTCTCATTTCCACTCTCCGGCCCTGGATGCCCAATCGTCTCCTTGGAAGAACTAAAATCCGAGTATCCGTTATCACTACAATAATTCTGCTTCCTTGACAAAGGCATAACATATCTCTGAGCCGCCCCTTTAGGAATCTGGCGCTTTGGTTCATCTTGTGGAGATGAATCCACTGAATAACGCCCACCATAAACTTCCTCTTCTGAGTCCATGTTCTCATCCATATCAGACCCAGACCCAGAATCATCGGCATCAACATGGGTCACCGGAATTACCACCGCTGGCAAATGCCCACTTCGGAACTTGGCCGTAGACGGTAGCCCGGCACCTCCCCGCCCACCATTACCAATCCAAGGCCTCTGAATCGGAATAGAAATTGGAACTTCCCTTTGCCTATTACCAACTTCCTGCAGATTCATGTTTCAAAAAAAGATGAAATGACGTCAGGTTACAAAATCACAATGGCTAGAAAAGGGTCGAAAATTTTAAAAATAAAACAAAAAAAATTGAGAATATGTAGAGAAAATGAATGGGTACCTTGAGACTTTCATCTCTAACCCATTTAACAGCTTTAGTATCAAGTCCTTCAGTAAACATTGTTGCCTTTTAAAGGCTCTTGCCGGGATTCTTTAATAACTTGATCCTAACTTATCAAATTGCTTCTTCTGGTCCTCTCCACTACAAAAGCACCAGAAAACACGCCGGAAACACACAACAGAAGCAGAAGAAGAAGTAGAAGAAGACGAAGAAGATTCAAAAACTGTTGTCGCTTAACTGCAACTAGACAAATCACTACTTGTTCTGTATCTCTGTTTCTCTGTCTGTTGCCTTAAGTTATTTGCCATGTAAGAGAATCAGAGACCATTCAAAAAATAAAGAACGAGAGATTTCAAATATTTAATTACCATTGAAGGAACATATAAAAGATAATATTTTACTTTTCTTTAATCAATTAAATTAACTCAGACATTACTGTCGTAACCGGAAATGACGTGGCAACTTAGGGTTATTTTGCTTTCTTATTTTTTAAATCGTAACGGTCGAGGCTTTCAGTGGGAACGTTTTCACACGTGGAACGGAATATTCGCCGCACTCGCACGGTCGTGACCCGTGCTATTAGCGGGTCCAGTTCAGCAGTGTACTAGTGTAAGGACGGTGATATTACCATTTCGTCCATAATTTATACCAACAATACCGAGACTGACCCCAATTGAATCCGCCTTCCTGGAGCTGCAGTGCAGAGCTCCCCTATACAGCTGTAAGAGGGTGCAATGGCAAAAAGTCCATTTAGGTGAGTCTGGACTCCGGATGGTGTAACCAACAAGGTGCTCACTGGTCAGTAGTTTATGTTGCGTATCATTTATTTTTCTTTTCTCCAAATCATTATTTTAATTAAGGTTATAAATATTATAGATCTATGGTATATATATTTTTTAAATAATCAAACTATTGAGAGCTTGTTCATGATCAAGTAAGTGCAGTAGGTAAAAAATATTTAAAAAAAAAACAAAAAACTACAATAATTTAAATGTATTTGAAAACTTAGAAATATAAAAATAAAAATATTCGATCATTTAAATAAAAATTTCATAAAAATATGTATTTTTTTTTTAAATAGAAATTATTATTTTTGACTTTTTGAGTCATATTATAATTTTAAGATTACGAAATCAATACAATCTAAATTGTATTTTTTTTATGGTATGAGATTTAGATATCTACAAAAGAAAAGTAAAAGTTTTCAAATTTGTATATGAAAAATCTAATATCAGATTTTTTTTAAAAAAAATCTGTGAGTGACAATTGCCCATTATTAGAAGGGTCCAATTGTTACCAAAAAAAAAATTATATATATATATATATATATTAATAATAATAAGAAGGGTCCAAGCCCTTTTATTATTAGCCTCTTTTTCGAAGTTTGAAAAATGGGTGGGGTAAGGAATGAGGAGAGCAAAGGTAGAAAAGAGAGCATGAGATGATGAAGCAATTGGTTTTGAAATTTGAACTTGGGAGTTAGGAATTTTCTTTCTTTTATATATTTTTTCAATTGAGAGTGAGAAAAAGAGAGAGAAGCTTTGCAGCGAAGGCAACAAAAGAATACTAATAATAATTAGGCAAAGGAGTAGAATGGGTGAATGGGTGGATGTGGGCCATTTTCCTCGAGCCGACAACATTCAAAAACCACAAGGAATACTAATAATAATAACAAGGCAAAGCAGAGCAAGACACCATGGTCTCACTTCACTCTCCCATCCCCCCATAACTTAACGTCTCAAATTCAGTTTCCCCTTTTCCAAACCCTCCCACCCCACTTTGATTTCCTTGCTCTAAAATTTGGCACGCCTCTCTCAACATTTATTTCAAAAAAATATTTTTGAAAGAATAATATTAAAAGGTATAGTTGTATTTTTTTTTAATGATATTCACCAGATTAATGAGTGATATATATTTAAAGGTATAAGGTATATACCTTTTTATTCAATAATACTTACTTTAAAATATGACACCTTTTTAATAGGTAAATACTAAATTGAGAGTTGTAGTTAATTTTTTATGCAATTACATCGTTATTATCATTAAGTGAATGAATAGTGCATATACTCTTAAAACATGACTCATTCATTTAATAATTATAAATATTACAATTTTGTAAAAATAAATTACAATATTCATTTTAATGTTTTTCTTTCTTTCTTTTTTAACATATTGTACGATGCTTAGATTTGATAAATAAGTAAACTTTGTATGATTAGTAAAAATAAATAAAAATCTTTTAAAGAAAATAGTATTTTTTTTTTGTTGCAAAATTTTATTTTATTGTTTGGTTGGCCACAAGAAAAAAATATTTGAAATTTTATTTGTGTTTTATTTATATAATTTTAGGTTTTAATGTATCTAATAAATTATGTCAACTAGTCCATGGACACAAGCAGCAAAAGTTCATCTGAACAATGTCTTACTACAGCTAACTGAATAATAAAGACACATTTGGTGCACAAGATGAGATAAAATTATTTTGGTAGGATAGGATAGAATGAGATAGCATAAAATATAAAAATTTAAAAAAAAAATGATTAAGATAATTTAATCCTACCATTTTTTGTAAGATTGAGTTATTCCACCAACAAAAGATAAATAAAGTAGACCTGAACAATTTTTTGTTCTATCCTCCTATATAGTCCTAAACATTGAATTAGAATAATTTTTTGTTCTATCCTATTCTAATACGGTATAACAAACAGAGCCTAAGAGTGGAAAATATAGGAGGTGTAGTATTCACTTTTTAGGTCAGGTGAAATGCTGCTGTTTGGTTGTGCTATTAGATTTGACTTGCATACCATCTATGCCTTTTTGGTTATTTAGCTCAACTACAAGCCAAACTTTGGCGGCTGAAATTCAAATTTTAAGCAAAAAGTCTTCCACATAATTGATGATGAAATTAATCATTAAAATCTCTCACAGAAAGCGACGCAAAAAGTCTCAAATCGAACAGCTATAGCACAGTTGCTCAAGTTTGTCTTTTTTCCCCACATCAACATGGCCTCAGCACAATATTTCTCCTCGGTACATAATTTCTCCTAAATCAAATTAGCTTGCACGGCTTGCCTTCTCTAACTGGGCCATGTTGCCATGATCCAGAATTTTTTATTTTTTATTTTTATTTTTAATTGTTCCCTTCATCAAGATCTTTAACGGGCCGTTAAGAAGAACAGCCGACCCTTTTCCCAGCCATAACTTGTTTTCTTGTACGATAAATTATTCAACAGGTTAACTACTAATTCAAAGGGGTATAACTTGGATTGAATTATTATACATGTTGGGCTAATAGCGAGAATTAGAGAGAAAAGAGAACGAAGACAAGGTCTCAACCTCATACAATCTTAAAAACAAAAAAAATGAGACGAGTGCAGAGAACGATTTACAAAATTATAATAATAAGAGAATACATAATGGAACAGAAGATGTAAATTGAGCCAAAAAACAGACAGATGTTTGGAGGTCCGGGTGCAAAATCAGCCTGTAAAACAAAAGCACTAAATAACTAATAAAATTAAATTAAATTAAATAAAGCCATCCATGAAAAATGCATAGTAAATTTAAAACAACAAAGATGAGCAGCATAGACTAGGGCAAAACACGTTATTCTACCACCCCTCCATATTCGGAATAAAAATTTTAGATTAAAAAAAATATATATATATACAGTCCAGAATCCAGAATAGAACAACTAACAAAAGAACATGGTGTTGCCAAGAATGCTGTAGCAGAGATTATTTCAAGTCGCGTGACACTAGCTCTGCATGCATGCTGTTCACTAAACATTGAAAACATGTTTTTTTGAAAGGATTGACACAATGATCCAGTTATACACAAGTGAGAAAATAAATTATATCAATGATCACAAAAATTCGTCTTCATTTATCCCCAGGCTTGAGTTTATCAGCCGGAAACACGAGTAATTCTAAGTTGATCGTGTGCTTGGTGTTTCACAGACAAGTGACACAACGCTGAAGCTCTTCCCCATGCTCAAAATATAAATAAATGGCTTTAATTTAACCACTCTTGGGTTATCTTATGCGTAGATTTCATCAACATTACACTCCCCGAGAAACACTTTGATGCTCCTAGGTTTACCACAACTGCCTTCAGCAATAAGTGCTCTGTCATTGGCTGCCATGTGTGCTATA
>JAJIYU010016236.1:0-12287 GCA_030144865.1 Tinospora cordifolia | reverse complement strand
TAAATAATTTAAACATTCATACTACAAGGTGTGAAAGCAACAAAATATTACATATTATCATGTCCTAAAAGTATAGTTTGACCATTAAACTATTACAGACATACAAAATGTAATCGACCTTAGATAGAAACAAAAAGAAATAGAGGACCACTTTGGAACTAGGCTATTACCACACCTTTCTCTCTATCAGCTGCTGAGGAACCTGAAATGTTAGTAGAGTAGTAAGCCTAAAAGTTAACGTGGCTCAGTGAGTAGTAAAACTAGCATATTACCTAACTGGTATCCAAAACAACGTATGTATGCATGAATAGTAACGGTAAAATAATTTCTCAAGAATCATGATATGTTATAAAAACAGTTATAAACAGTGCAACAATTTGAAACAGAATAGTTTAAATACGTGTAACTCAAAACTATATCAAGACTACGGTTCAAATTATCAAATACAATCCTATGGTCATCGCTCGAGCGGGTCATGATGTAACAATCTCGAATTTTGTAGTTTATGTACAAGAAAAAAATAAAATAAAATATAAATTTTAAAAATTATATAACTTCTGCCAAGGATAAAGAGATAAAATATATTTTGAAAATTGATAATTTAAAGAGATTTAAATTAGATGCTCATTGATCATTAATAAATTAGAAAAAAAAAATATATATATATATATATATATATATGTGAAATAGGTATATAACTGAACGAAACTAAGATAAGCATGATTAGAAAAAAAAAAAAAAAAATCAAACTAAAGTGATTTTGGCGGTCTGGAAATTCAGATGTCTTCAATTGCTACAACCAGAAATTTCGGGCACCTTCGAATTCAATCGGTGGAGAGACGAACCGGGAAGTTTCACGGAAGGAAATTGGCGGTGAGTCGGAGAGCTTCGAGAACGGTCGGCTGTGTCTATAAATAGAGAAGGTGGTCGGAGAAACGGGGCTGCAAACGGATTTGGTTGTTGGTCATTGGTCACGAACGGAGCTGCAGCGATTGAAGAAGAAGAAGAAGAAGAAGAAGAAGAAGAAGACGACTGGAAGAAGGAGTTACACAAGAAGAGTGGCGGACAGTGTTGAGTGAGCTAAGGAAAACCAGAGCGGGTAGCAGAATTTCTGGGTTTGGAGATCGAAACACAGCATGGCGGCAGGGGAGCTGAAGATGAATTGCTGGATTTGGAAATTGAGATAGAGCACGATCGGCAGGGAAGCATTGGAGCTTTGGATAAGGGGGCTCGGCTACTGCAATCAAGAACAGAGGAGAGGACGGTAGTGCAGGAGTAGCTGAACGCACGGCAGACAGGAGGAGGGGAGCAACTGAATTTCAGTTGAGCAGAGCAGCAGCCATTCCGTGAGGAAGAAGAACAGAGAAGGTAAGTTATGATTCTTAAATTTAGTTCGTTCCTCTAGTTTACAATGAATGGCATCTGGAATTGAATCATAAAGGAAAAGAGCAACATTTCCGGTCGAATTGATGGGATTCACGGTGAAGTTGTAGTTTGGCTCAATTCTCTGATTTCCATTGAGTCAAGGACAGTAGAGTGAGTTGAACGGCTGATCAAGGTGGTTGTAGGAAATGATATAATGAGCAGCTTGATTGAACTGAAGCACTATTACGGGTTAGTGTAATTGAGATCCTGGCGTTGCAAAATTGAAGGAGGAGAAAACTAGAACTTGGTTGGGGACGTAGTGGACAGAGAATAGAGGAAACAAAGAGTGGTAGCAATTTCCTTCATCAGCTGGTGGGTGACCAAAATAAGATGTAAGGAAAATTATTTGGATTTAGGATTCTGGATTTTCAGCGTGCTTATTCAATAATCAAAGTATAATAGGATTTATTAATATAACTTGAATTAGATCATAAGATAGTATAAATAAATTAGTATGCATTAGTTGGAATTAGGAAATTTTATAATACTAAGATTGAAGAATAAAATTAATTAATGTACTTTCAATAACTTAAATCTTTAATTTAAGTAATTAAGAAGAATTAGAAATCATCTATGCAAATAATAAATCATTCAAAATAGGAAAACAAATGAATAATTATTTCAATTAGTGCTATAAATAATTTTAGTAAAATTCTGAGAATAGTGAGAAATTAAAATTGTTAACTCCTAACAAGACTAAAGACTTAACGAATAGAAGTCTTATTTTGTTCGTAATTATTCTGTGAATAATTTGAATATAATAAAAAGAAAGAGAAATTAAAGAACATTTAATTTAGTAATGACACAAAAGTATCCCTAAAATTGTTTAATTCCTCGTGAAAATTCTTAATAGGGAAATTAACAAGAAATATTGATTGAGAAATCACTACACTACAATTATTTTGCAAATAAAATCTCTAGGACGATCGCTAGCGACGAAGGGGTAAAAAATCGCCCAAGAGTTCACGTGGGCGTGATTCCCTCTCTCATGCGTATTATGCAAATTTGAATTCAAAACATTGGTCTGGTAGCTTAAAATAAATCGTACTTGAAATGCCTTGAATTTGGTTGTCTTGAGTATGCGATGAATGGATGACTTATTATTAAATTTTCGTTACATGTAATTCTAAAGATTTCTACATTTATTTCCTTTAATTGAAGTTTTACATTTCCTTAATTGATAAATGTTACATGTGTGCTAGATTATAATGTTTGTTTGTCACAAAATTAAAATAAGATTAAAGGATCATTTAGAACCCACGTACCGATGCGATCGACGAGCCTGAGGCGGGTCGAGGTGATATTTCCTATATATCACCGTTTGAGACCGACGTGCCGCAAGACAGATCGTAGGGATTCCCAACCGTAGATATTGATTACAGCTAGTAGTCTTTGGGAGTTAGTACGAAGCTGCAGGAAGTACCCTCTCTTAGGCTGTGACGTTAAGGACTTGACTGATTTTAAATAGTTTCTCGAGACTTTCTATGATTAGACGAGCTCACAAGGAATACCGAGAGGCATCTCAACCCTCTTCCGGTCGTAGACCACAACTGAAACAAATAATTGTTTGAAACACATAATGTGTGTAAGTGTTTGAATGTTTTGAATTTTGGTTTGTATAATGCTTGTGATGTGTAGGGATGATCCACTGGGCTTTTGAGCTCACCCAATATTTATTTTACAGGTGACCACTGAAAACAAATTTGACCAGACGTCAATTTTCACCGACTAGTCTCGTTTTAAAGCTGTTGGGTAATAACTTCTCTTTTTGCTATAATATGTAAGCTTAGTCAGTATTTTGTTGTTTCTTTTTGTTTTACTAACGATATGTAACTAAACGTTCTGTCAATGTACAAATGAAAACTCTTTTAACTATAGTACTAAGGCTAGCCGGAGCTTTTGAATGAAGTTTTGTTCCGTTGCATGTTTCCGTTAGTATTTCTGATTTAATCATATTTTGAAAAATAATGTTTTTATAAAAACTAAGAAAGAATTAAGTAGCATTCCAATTATCATCGGGCGACGATCCCCACGTGGAAAGACACGTGAACGGAGGTCCGGTAAAAAAGTTGGGGTGTTACGAAGATGGTATCAGAGCTTAGTATTATGATGTATTGGGTTAGACGTGAAAATTTTTCGAAATTGAATTTTTGACAAATGAATTTATTGATTGATTTGATTTCTTCGAAAGAAGGGTTGAAAATTGTTGATGATGAGACCGTAGGGTTAGGAAGAAGCCGAGTGTTATCTAGAAAGTACAGTGGATCATAAATAAAATGAAAAACTTTTAGGACAGAGGTTAGAGACTGCTAATGTGTTTGAACATACACTTGTTTGGTCAGGACCTGAGTTTGGGAGGGTTCTGTATCTATGATCTCTGTGTAGTATGGGGTTTATAAGGACTTGGAGATATGGAAGAATCTTGGATTTGGAAAATAACGAACCTTGTTTGGCAAATACTCAATGTCTTTGGAGGAACTTGTACGCAATGAGTTGTACTGGGATGGGGCGGTACAACATAGTGGGTCGAGCTTCATCCTTAGAGTAAGTCTATAGATGCGCATGTTCCGTTATGTCTGATCAACACGATGGGACGTGGCAACTCTAGAAATTGAGTCATTTGCACCATTGTAGTGGGTGTAATGGGATTTTGAGTGGAAGTCTGTGTGGAAGGGCGAGGATAGGATGGGGTATCTGAATCTAGAAGCATAAACTAAAGCTCAAGACTTCGTTATGCCAATGTGTTTTGATTGTATGATTGTTGTATGTTCATTATTATGTGATTATATGGTTGCTCAAATAAACTAAACCCAAATTCCAATACCCAGTAATAGACAACATGCTATTGACTTAGAAGCATAAAACCCTAGGCCACGGAGACAAATCGAGAACTTAGAAACACGAACTTAGAGTCATGGTAGCATGAAAAATTTTGAATAGATTATAGGAAGGTCGAAAATAAATGCTTATTGTTAATTTTGACCTCCTAATAGAAATTTTACTACAGACCATGCCAAAGGGAAGAGGAAAACCTAGGAAGGACAGAAGACAGGAGAACACTAGAGGCGGACCGAGTCTAAGAGATGATGACCTTCCCATAGCAGCAACACCGATGAGGATGGTAGTCACTGAAGAGACAATCTCGAATATCACAAAGAGGGTAGTAGCAGAAGTCACTCCAAGAGTGGTGGAATATGTAACTTCTTAATTACAACCATCCACTTCAACACCACCCCCAGCACCTATACAGCCGCAAACTCAGCAGGAGGCGGGATCGACGGACGTGATGCCTAGGAGCAGAGACATAGGGTATGATAAAGAATAGAGAGATTTGTTGATCGAATTTCAGAAGTTAAGACCAAACACCTTTGAAGGAATGACTGACCACTTTGCAGCGGATAAGTGGTTTACAGAGATGATCAAACTTCTGAATGCAATGGGAACTACGAGACCTAGAAGAGTGGCGTTGGCCGTGCATCAACTAGTGGGACCAGCATATCATTGGTGGGAAATGATAGTTAACAACCCCACAATAGATGAAGCCAATTTAACGTGGGATGAGTTCAAAGTGTTGTTCCATGACACGTTCTTCTCCACTGCCAAGACGAGACAGCTACAATCTGAATTCATTAGACTGAACCAGAGGAACATGACAGTGGAAGAATATGACAAAAAATTTACAGTACTATCAAGATTTGCCCCGGAGTTGGTAAGAGATGAGCAATTAAAGGCAGACAGATTTCTGGAAGGACTAAAAGTGGAAATTAGAAAAATTATTGCACCATTGAAGCTGACAACATTACGAGAGACAGTGGTAAGGGCACAAATGGTGGAGAGGGATTTGGAATTTGAGCAGTCCCTAAAAAGCAAACGTAAGAGGCCAACTATAGGAGCTCCACAGAGGAAGCAGACCAGGCGGGAAATGACGAAGGCAAGCTCTATCCAGGGTCGTAAGCAGGCGAACATGAAGCAGCAACCCTTACAGATAAAACAAGGATAGACCTATGCTAAAACTAGTGATTAGAAAGAAGAAGCGAAGAGGTTAGGCCTATGCTACGCATGTAACCAGAAAGGACACTTAGCTCGACACTACCCCAGCAAAGCATTAGCTCTAGTACCTTAGCAACCGCAGACTCGTGGACAGGGCGGAGTCCACCAAAGAAGCAGCAACCGCCGCCACAGAAGGAAACGACCCGACTGTATTTAACAGAGGCTCAGACTGACCCTACTCCAGCTGTAGAAGGTACGTTTTTACTTTTCGATGTAGCTGTGCAAGTGTTGTTTGATTCTGGTGCTACCAAATCCTTTGTGTCTGAAAATTTAGTAGAAAAACTTAAGATAGTTACAAAACCACTAAAGGTGTCCTTAGAAGTGGCTACTCCACTAGGAATGACAGTGAGTTCGAGAAGATTTTGTCGATGTGAACTCACGTTTGGAGAGTTGCGGGTGATGGCAGATCTCTACATATTACCCTTTGATAGATATGACATGATACTGGTAATGGACTGGTTGACCTAGTATCAAGCGCAAATAGATTGCCAAAAACGGAGGGTAATTATTAGGTTGCCATCAGGAAAACTAGCAAAGATAATTGGGGACATAAATAAATTGCCTAGAAGCCCGATGTTAGCCTTGATATATGCCATCAAATTGAAAGAGGACTTTAGACAGATAGTAGAAGAAGATGTTAAAAAATTTAAGGATATCCAACAGAGTCCAGTGGTAAGAGAATATGCGGATGTATTTCCCAATGAACTGCCTAGCCTTCCACCCCACAGACAAATAGAATTTAAGATAGAACTACACCCAGGAACAAATCTGATTGCCATGCCAACTTATCTAATGGCCCCAGCTGAACTGATAGAATTGAAGACTCAGTTAGATGAACTATTAGCAAAAGGGTTCATTAGGCCAAGTGAGTCACCATGGGGAGCTCCGGTTTTGTTTGTTAAAAAGAAGGATGGATCCATGGGATTATGTGTGGATTATAGAAGATTAAATCAGGTAACTATTAAAAACAAGTATCCATTACCCAGAATAGATGATCTCTTTGATCAACTGAGAGGAGCTACTTAATTCTCGAAAATAGACTTGAGGTCTGGATACCATCAACTTCGGATCCGAGAGTCGGATATACCAAAGACAGCATTTAGGACTCAATATGGGCATTTCGAATACACAGTTATCTTGTTTGGATTAACAAACGCATTGGTTGCTTTCATGGATCTGATGAACAGAGTTTTCAATTAGTATTTAGACTAATTTGTGGTGGTCTTTGTTGACGATATCTTGATATACTCAAGATCAGAGACCGAACATGAGCAACACTTGCGCATTGTTTTACAGACCCTTAGGGAAAATAAGTTATATGCCAAATTTAGCAAATGCGAGTTTTGGATGAAGAAAGTTAAATTTTTAGGCCATGTGGTTTCAGCCGAGGGTATATCAGTGGATCCAAATAAGGTAGAAGCAGTAGCAAATTGGAAACAATCGACCATAGTCACCGAGATTAGAAGTTTCCTTGGATTAGCGGGCTACTATCGTCGGTTCATTCAAGACTTCTCTAAATTAGCAAACCCATTGACCAAGTTAACCAAGAAGGGAGAGAAGTTCATATGGGATGATCAATGTGAGCAATCATTCCAGGAATTGAAGAAGAGATTAACCACTGCTCCCGTTTTGATTACTCCTATCCATGGTGTAAGGTACACTTTATACACAGACGCTTCACGAAAAGGACTGGGTGCGGTGCTAATGCAAGAAGGACGAGTAGTTGCATATGCTTCTAGACAGTTGAAGTTGCACGAACAAATTATCCTACACACGATCTGGAATTAGCAGCGATCGTGTTTGTACTAAAAATATGGAGACATTATTTGTACGGGAAAAATTTTGACCTGTACTCTGATCATAAGAGCCTCAAATACATTTACACCCAGCAGGAACTGAACCTTAGATAAAGGAGGTGGTTAGAATTCCTAAAAGATCATACATGTCCGATAGCCTACTTCGACATCATTTTTGACATGCTTCAAGTGCTCATTAGCTAATTATCATAAAATAAAAGTTAAAGTAGACATTGGAAGCTTTCAAAAGAGCTATGATACCTCAAGATTGAACTTCAGATGAATGAAATATCGACCTCGCAAGACTGGACGAACTCACTGGTCTAATTTTTCTGGGTTTATTGCTGACGAATAGTGAGTTTCTCGGCCATTTCTGCTTCAAATCGTCTGTGCTCTCAATCAAAAACTTACACTTTCTTGAAGAGGGTACTTAGAGCTTTCCAAGGACTCCAAGATCGCTCAAAATGGAGCTCGGATGAAAAAGATATGAGGGATGGAAGATGACTTGTTCAAACTGATTTTTGCACCAAAAACCAGATTTTGTGTTATTTGAGAGAGGATTTGCACGAATCAAAACGTGCCACATGGCCACCCACATGGTCGAAAAATGGCCAGGTATGGTGGTTGCTTGGTTGAAGTTCACGGGGTGTTAGGTGGTGGCATGTCGACGGCAACCACAGGTGGTCCAAATCAGGAGGCAAAACTAGTTTCTGCCATTTTTGTAGGTAATTGGTGGTTGAAGGAAGAAAAGAGAAAGAAAGGAAAGGGAGAGGGAAAGAGAAAAAGAAGAGGGTTGGGTCGTGTGCCCAACTCGGCTCACATGAGCCAGGGCAGTCCAGTCCTATGCACGGGGGCTGCCCAAGTAGCCCCCTTTTTATTTTTTATTTTTTTTTATTTCTCATATACATATATACACATACATGTATATCTACTCCATTTTCATCATTTTTTTTCTAAAATTATTAAAATCATTTGATTCATTATTCTTTTCCAAAACCCTCCAATTACACACTATTTTCATTATTCATACAATTATTTTTTAAAAATTAAATAATTTACCCATCAATTATATTTTTCTCCCAAAAATTTTATTAATTACCCCAATATTTCTATAATCATTCTGAAAAATCATATACTCTCCAACAATTGTATTTCCTTATAATTTCATGCATTTTTCTCTCAAAATCATATTTTTCCAATTATTCTAATTTTTCAATAAATAATCTAAAATTGGCAAAAATTAAGAAAATTTGTGTATTTTCATTAAAAATTCTAGAAAATATATGTATCGGATCCGATAATTTTTATATATTAAATCATGGATCATCACAAATAAAGTTTTCAACTGAAGTAATTTAGAAAATATATAAAAATAATATGATCAGGTACTAGTATCATGTTAATAAGGTCTAATTAAATAGCCTCGTTTTATTATTTGTCAACAAACTTCTTTGTTTAATAGTGAATTTGAATCCAACTTAACTTTTTGTGAAAATTTTGATTATAACAATCCAAACTCTCTTCTTCTTCTTGTTTATTTATTTTTTTGATTTAAGAAAAAGAAAAAGGATTTGTTGGCACCAATAGACCGAAAAGGTTTGGGTTTTGTGATTATTGGCTAAGATTTATTTATTTATTTTTTCTATTGAAAAGGCAATAAAAAGAATAAAAAATAGATGAAGAAGGAGAAAAGTATTTAGGGTGGGACAATTTAAAAATTTTATTAAAAGAATTTCTAAATTGGGGGTAGGAGTTAAAAAAGAGTGTAATCCAAATTGGTGGATTCAAATTGGTTGTTATAGTTATATTTTTTTAAAATTTATGCATAACATTTATTATCATTAGTAAAGAAATACATACGTCAATAATAACTAACATTCCTGTTTTATCCAATTGTTGAAAGTATTATAATTTATTAAAAAAAAATATTAAGATAAGATTTTTCTTTTTTTGAGTTTGTACAAAAGTTAAAATATCTAAATAAGCTTCATGTCAGAGCTAAAAATTGATATTGATGTCTAACGTCTCAATATTGACATCCATGGCATTATTCATATCCACAAATTTCAAAACTTAGTTAATGCACTTGCTTGTAATATTTAGTTAATTGTTTGAACCACCTTAAATTTAAAATAAATTAATTATTCATAATTATTAAATTAATAAATGTTATATATTAATGAATGAATATTATATATTTTTGGGATATATAGTCGTACATCTAATATTTGTATAAATTACAATTACATAAAAAATGTATAATATCCCAATAATTAATAATTTTTTTTAAAAATAGCTAAATTAAATGAACATTAAATAAAATGCTTGAAAAATATAAGTTTTAATTCTCATGAATTAAAAAATAAAAAATAAAAACAAGTTTTTAAGACCTAAAGGTGAAATTTGACCTTCGGAGCTAGAATGATAATTTGATCACCCAAGAATAAAACAATCATTTCTTCTAAATACTTATACATGTACATAAATAAAAATGACATGTTGATAATTTACACAAAATAAAACATTTTTAAAGAACTTAAAAACTTTATTGAAAAATATTATGAGAAATTTATTTAGTAAAAATTTAATAAAATTAAGTATATGTGTACGTACAACATATAGTACATAGAATTAAAAAAATTAATAAATAAAATCTAGTGAACTTGACATATAAAATAAGTTCAATGACCACTAATAAAATATATGATATAAATATAAATATATATGTTATGTATGTAGTTGTGTATGTATAAAATTAAAATTAAAATTTTAGTTAATTGACACATAAAATGAACTAAATGCTCCACAAATAATATGAGGACAAATGTCAAGAATTAAGGAATTAAATCAATATGATCCTCACAAATGTTGGCTTAAATTTAAACTATAATGTAATACAATTTAGTTATAATTGACGAAATATATATATATCTCACATCTACACACACACGCATTCCTCGCCCCATGAGAATTAAATTTTGTTTTTCTCTTTCTTAAATTCAAGATAAGGTAGTTGTAATGTAGAGCTAATCAGATAGGATTGGGAACTGAATTCGTACGAGATAAGGATAAAGATAATTTATAAACGAGACTGCCCAATATGTTAGATCAGTGCAAACCCATTACGTCCAGCTGGTGCATATCACAAACTCGTTAAATATATATAAATACAAGTATTTATATGAATTACACACACATATATATATCAAAAATATATGTTATACGTACAAATTAATTAAATTAAATTATTTATTAAATTAAATTATTTATTAAAAAATAATTATCATATAAAATAATAATAATAATAAAATTAATGAGAAATTATAAAAAAAAGGTAATATATTCATATATTTGATGAGTATTAAATGGAGAACATAAAATAAGAAGTTGAAAAATATATTTTACATGTATAATGGATAATTATATTGTAATAATATATATTGTGGGTTGAGAAGAAAAAAATTAAAGAGATGATTTCGTGCATGACGAGTTGGTTGGTTAATATGAGATGCCATCTTATTTATGATGGGGGACATGATTTGTGGAATTAAATTTAGTGTGTTGAGTTATTAAGTTCAGAACGAGATTGACAAAAAAATGACACAAAATTAATTAAAATTAATTTTTTGCTCACAAGGGAAGAGTTGATTGAAATGCTGTGCAAGAATGTTTAGGCACAAGTATTGCACTAGACTCTACTTAGAATCAATATTTTTAACTCTATTTTCACATTGCTCAAGTGAATACACGTCCGTTTTAATGCAACATAACAGTAGGAGTGTTTGAGATACGTTTGTGAAAGGAGAACGAAGGAAGGAGCACTCGGAACTGAGGTATAATGTGTTTTCTTTTGGTAAAAGGCGTGTGTTATGTTCAATATTAGTGTATTAAGTCATTGGGAACGAAAGGACTAGAAGGAAACTCACACAAATGTGCAATTTTTGGAAAATCGCACAACTACCGCGATAATCAACCGTCGTGGTGCAATGCAAACAAAGAGTTCATCTCTGGTTACTATAGTAATGTGTACCACTGATTCTGGCGACTGCAATAATGCGTCTCGCACCCTATTTTCAAGTTTCAGGCACGCAAACGAGTTACCACAATAGTATCCCTTTCTACCACGGCACATAGAAGAAAAACATCGTAGTACATGATCGTCAACCCTCGTACACATCATATGCCTTATAGATTACAAGATCATTGTACTATAGTTTGAGAACAATGAATACTTAAATTCCTACAGATATATTGGATCTTAGGTTGAAGATTTTAAATCATAGAGGCAAAAGTAAGGACAAGCAATGCGAAACAACAGGTGGAAGTGAAGTCTTGCTCCCTAGTATTGTTTGAATTTTAAATGCTGAACATGATGTGTGTTTACATTTCCTAAATGCATAGAAGCATGCTAGTACATCATTTGAATGATGCATGATTAACATAATTCCATGAATACGATATGATATGAGTTACACGCTCTATTGATACATATGTATTTTTATGACATGAAATGATTATTGCCATATTTAGATTTCCATGAGACAATTAGCATGATGGAGTTACTGTATAATGATGCATTTTATATGATGAAATGATAACTATGCTTGTCATGAAATGTTTGTTGATACGCAAGCAAATATAAATTGAAAATTGAACCACATATCGTCGCAGTGATCCATGGGGGATCACGGTGGATATTCTCGTGATAAGGAATGATGGGTTTGTTCATAGTTTCCAATGATAGAACTATGGACATGACCCAAGTTCTTGGAGAAGGAATAATGGGTGTGTCTCTCATTCTAGGGTTGGGTAATGGGTGTGTCTCCCTGCCCCATTGGAATTTGACATTGTAACACCCCAACCCCCACGTTCCTTTGAGTTTGGACATAACCACCATCGTTTTGACGGTGGACTTAACCAATTGGCGGGTCGGGTCGGTGTTACTTTACAAGCGACACACACTTGACTTTCTATTTTTCAATACCACATGCCTTAGAATAAATTCAATAGTGCAAT
>JAJIYU010016235.1:0-12248 GCA_030144865.1 Tinospora cordifolia | reverse complement strand
AATATTCTATTGTTCTATGAAAATAAGCTGAAAAATAAACAAAATGTACATAAAAACATGTGAAAATTCACAAAAGATTGTCATTTTTTGAAAACAGACACACATAACCATAAAACAAAACAAAAAACAAAAATTAGAAACACAAGGAGTTGTGATTTTTCGAAAACAAGCAGTGCCATATTCAGATTCTATATATATGTATAGATTTCTGAGTTCAACAAACAAACAAACAAAGCCTAAAGGCACCGAGTTGACTCACCAAACAACAATAATTAAGAAAAGCAAGTCAACAGGAGAGAGAGAGAGAGAGAGAGAGAAGACGAGTTGACTCACCTGATCCTCCATGAATCTGATCCAGAACCGAGCGGTGGCTCGCTCGTAGGCGTCTACGGGGAGCAAACGGTGCTTCTCCGGCCAAACTTCGTCCAAGTACTCTAGAATAACGAGAGATTCGCAGATGGGTCTCCCGGCGTGAACCAGAACTGGTATCTTCTTGTGAACTGGGTTGTACTTCAACAGCAACTCGCTCTTGTTCCCGAGGTTCTCTTCAACGTGTTCATAGTCAATTCCTTTGAGCTTCAGTGCCCATATCACTCTGTACATGAAAGGGCTCGGCCATGCTCCTAACAGCTTCACTTCCTCCATTTTCGTTACTGTAAAATTCTACCGCGCTGTGCGTGGGACGACGACAAGTTTTGATAGGTGTTGTCGACAGGATGACAAGACACGATAACCCACGCGATCGTGATACAAAGTCAAGAGGTGTGGGTTCCGCATGATTTGTTTAAACATATTACCCTAGGCCCTGTTTGTTTTATAGGATTGAAGTAGGAGAAGACAAAAAATTGTTCTAATTTGATGTTTAAAACTATACAGGATAAAACAATTTTTAACTCGGACCAACTTTTTAATCTCATGTTGGTAGATAACTCAAACCCACCATTTTGAATGGGATTGAGTTATTTCACCAAAAAAAAAAAATTTATTTTTATTTTTTTTAAAAAAATATTTTTTTTAAATTTTTATATCTCATCCTATCTTATTCTATTTTATTTCACTAAAATAATCATATTCCATCCTGTATACCAAACGGACTCATAAATAAATACAAAAAAATCAATAAATTAATGAAATAAACTTAAAAATTAAATATTTTGTACGGTTATAGATAAATTAAAAACTAAATTAATTTAAAATTAATATATATATATTAATTTATTATTAATATAATTTTACATTATTTTTTAAAATTTAATTTATTTTTAATATTTTTTATAAAAATTAATTAAAAAAATTAAATAATTCACATATATGAATATAAATGCAATTAAAACACAACCTATTTATGACACGATTCGTTTATAATATAATAACATAAATTATCATTTTTAATAATAAAAAATTATTAAAAACTTTATTTATAACAAAATGACATAAATTGTCATCTCTAATAGTAAGATTCAAGTAATTAAGACATTCTCCATCTAAGAATATTCCTTTTACATTTATTTTATCTTTTTGTGCTGCTTTTTTAAAAAAGGCATTTTTATTTATAAACTTTATAATTTTCTTTTTATACCATTTTTTAGAACTTAATATATCTGCATATAAATAAATAATAAAATTATAATTTTACTATAATATTAAATTAATTGTCACACCATTAAAATAATATAATTTTCTCTTTTTTTTTTAACTCGGTCCCGCCACCACCCAAAAAATAAAAAATAAAAATAAAAAGTGAGAGAATTTACATATGTTTTTTTTTTAAAAAAAAGCTGGTAAAATCTCAGAGGCACACATTTTCATTAAAAAAAATCATAATGTACAAAATAAATCTAATAGTTGGCTATTTTTGGTTGTGTTAGAAAGTTTCAGAGAATAAATTTATGTAAAGAGAAAACAAAGAGAAGACACAAAATCATGACTCTCTTCTCCATATAGAGACTTGAAGCAGAAGATAGATCATGAGCACCTACAGAATACACAGCTCCTGTTTGCTCATCCTGCACCTTAATGCTTGAAGAACCTGAAAAATACATAAACAATTTAACTTTTTTTCTTCGATTTCATGAAGAAATTACATGAATTTAAATTCAAATCTAAAAATGCAATTAAAACCATCTGCCGCAAGAACGATTTTTCGACATTGATGAGAAAAAATAAAAACAAAAAATCTTATCTTTCTCAAGAAAATAACATGTTTTCTCTGATGGCAATCCAAGCCCAGATTGTCTGAAGCTCTCTCAATGTTGTAAAAATGTTATCATATGCTTTATGATGCATTCATCATGCAATTCTAAGTCACAGAATGAAGAAATTAAGAGTAGAATCATGTAATTGAAGAGACAAGGCAAAAAGTCGCATCCTATAAATCGACACGAATTATAAATCGAATGCAATAAATCTTCAATTCAATTCATGTAAGTCATAGATTTTTGTTTTTATTTTTAAAAGCATTTGTTAGAGAGACAGATTAGTACTGACAAAAAGAGGCATTGTAACTCACAATTGTATGGAGTCCATCCAATCGCCTGCTTTTCAAGATCATACACCACTAGCTTGTTTGATAATACTAAGTCTGCAAACAAATCCAAAGAAAATTTTCAATCCTATGCAACTACAAAGCTTTGGAGATAAAAGTAGATATGACTACTAATGTTCTAAGTATTTCTTTTATATTTTGGAAATTAATTATAAATAAATTTATAGAAATAGGAAGTAGGGTAGATAAAATGTAGAGAGTTGGAAACTAGAGGGGTAGAAAACAAATAATCAGAATTCTACATCTAAATAGATAAATGTACTACTGATTAATTTGCAATTTCATATTGAATGAAGCCAATACTTGTTACAAACATGTGGTAGGAAGCATAGGGCGGCTTGAAGGACATGATCGGCTAAAATGTAGAAGACGTACGAAGAGTGAAAGTAAAAAAAAAAAAAAAATATATATATATATATATATATTTCCGGCCCACTAGTCTTACTACCAGCCTTTACAAAATCATTGCCAAGACATTGGCAAATAGACTCCATACAGTCCTTTCCAAAACCGTAAGCGAAAATTAGATGGCTTTCATTGCAACTAGGCAGATAACTGATGCAATTCTGATTGCAAATGAAGCTGTGGAAGAGCATCGAATCAGTGGATAACAAGGGTATGTCTTAAAAGTGGATTTAGCCAAAGCATATGACTCAGTTAGATGGAGCTTTCTGGATTTTGTATTACAACAAAAAGGATTTGGGACTCAATGGCGAAAGTGGATGAGAGCATGCCTCAGCACAGTGAACTTTTCAGTTTTCATAAATGGGAAACCACAGGAAAAATTCAACGGGTATAGGGGCCTTTGACAGGGAGACCCTCTATCCCCCTTCCTGTTTACCATAGTTGCAGATGCTCTTACAAGAGCCATCCAAAAAACTGTGCAAGCGGGTAAACTAGAAGGAATATTGATTGGAAAGTATAAAATTTAGCTCACCCATCTTCTCTTTGCGGATTACTGCCTTATTTTTATGAAGGATAAGGAAGAGGAAATTGAAACAGTGAAGAATGTGATTAAAACATTCTATTTCCTAACAGGGATGAAGATAAATAGTGCTAAGAGCCATCTGTTAGGTCTCAATGTACAACATGCGAAGGTAGAAAACACGGCTGCTACCCTTTGTGTATCCCTCGGAAAATGGCCCACTACTTATTTGGGATTACCTCTAGGAGGGAATCCTAACAAAGCTGGATTTTGGGAGGCTATGGTGCAAATTATACAGAAGAGAATAGCAGGATGGAAAAAAAGCTACCTATCTCAGGGGGCAGACTTTTACTGATAAGGATTGTCCTTGAAGCCTTGCCAACTTATTTCCTCTTAGTCTTTCGCATGCTTGAAACTTTCGCTTAAAACATTGAGAAGATGATGTGAGATTTCTTATGGAAACATGAAAATTCAGAATAGAGACAGATCACGGTAAGATGGGAGCAAGTCAATATGGAGATAAAGAAAGGAAGCCTACGAGTTGGGGGATTGGTTAGATGTAATATGGCTTTGCGAGGGCAATGGCTATGGAGAATGATGGATAATCCGAAGGCAATGTGGGCTCGGATAGTACAAAGAATTCATGGGTCTGAAGGTTTTGGGAGAGAAGCTGGTGTGAATAGAAAAGTTAGTCATAGATCCCCTTCGAAAGATATTTTTAGATTGCATGAGAAATTGAAATCTTACATCATCTAGAAAATTGGAAAAGGAGATCAAGTTAAGTTTTGGAAAAGGTGTGGTAAATATAAACTTCAAGATAGATTCTCCAATATTTACAGACTTTCTTAGAAAAAAGATGCTGCAGTTTCTGAATTTCGCAGCAACAATATAGTAGAGGGGAGTTCTCAATGGGGCTAGAATTTACATATTATCAGCAACATTGACGAGGAGTATGTGAAAGAGTTAGGATAACTGTTGAATACCCTTCATAATTCTCACTTAAATGAAACAAGTGTTGAAGATAGACCAACTTGGAATAAGGATAGTAGCAGAAAATTCACTGTGCAGTCATTTATGGAATCCTTAGCAAGTCAGCCAAGGGAAGAAATGGAATGGCTGAGAAGAAATGGATATTCCGGGTAGAATTCATTTGGAACATGAAGATTCCATCGAAAGCCAAGATTCTCATTTGGATTATCAGCCTAAATGAACTTCAGACAGCAGAAAACATGCAGAAAAGGCTTCCTAACCATAGTCTTAACCCTTCTATCTGTCTCATGTGTAAGAATGAAGGGGAGACAACCAGACATTTGCTAATAGAGTGTGATATGGTGCAACTTCTATATATATATATATATATATTAATTTCCCCTAGTTGATAGTAAAAGTAATTTTTAGAATAAAAACTTACAAGGGAATTTTTTTTTAACCAAAAAAAGGGTCTTGATGTGAATAATTTACAATTATTCCCGTTATAATTGTATAGATTAACAAAAATAACCCCCTCAAAGAAAAAGAAAAACTTTTGTAAATACCTCCTAAAAGCATCATATCCTTCCCATCCTTAGATTGCATCCCGCTATTTTGCCAACCTATACACCATTCTTCTTCCTGCAAACATGGAGCGACAAGAAGAAGCTCAGAGATGCAAAAAGATAATAAAACAATAACCTGAGATGGTAACATCATAGAAATAATGAAATCTACAATAATCCATAAGCCATACATGCAGAAGGAAACAATTCAAACAACTAAGCCAATTCTATACAAAATCCGCTTTCCGATGAAATACTGATATACGATATAAAGAAAAATGGTAACAGTATAATAATAAGGAAATGTGATAGAGGTTATAAATTTTTGAGAAGAAAAAAAATTATAACACAGATTATGCAATATAGATGAGATTGGCTTCTAAATAAACTTCAAGAACTGGAATATTTATAAATTAAGAACAAAAAAAAAAAAAAAAAAACAATTCGCCTTTCTAGCGTAATTGTGTTTCTAGAGAAACCTGTTCAAGAATCTAGACCCAACTGGTATTCAATTTAAAAACTGTTTTTAGAAATAACTTTCAAAGTTGTTTTTGGAGTTTATTTTTAAAAACAATGAAAACAACTTTTTAGTGTGTTCTTACTTTCTTCACAAAATTCAAAGTCAAATTTAAAAACAGTTAAGAAATTTGAATTTAAAAGTACAGTTTTTTCTTCTATTTCTATATCTCATACATCAAAGTATCAAACAGGATTATGAAAAAATCATAAAACAATAGTTGACATTCAATTTCAATCACAAATCACCATCATCAACATTTAAATTCCTCAAACATTAATTTTGATCAAGTGCTCACAAGTCAAAGAATGTGTATAATTTAAATAGTTTATAGCATCAAAGAACTTAATTTTAGAAGCATATTGCTTCAAGTTCCATGGCAGGGCCTGAGGTTCCAACAAGATCAGGGTATAACTAAAAATTAAGTACTTAATAGGAACTGGAAAAATGTTAAAAAGCATCCACTTAACCAAACAGGACCTATTCCAACAACTGAAATTGTGTTAAGAAGAACAACTGACAATAAGACAGTAAAAAATTTTACCACATTGAATTACTTACGCCGATTTGGAACAGATATTCATGAGGATATACTACCAAGGAAAGTGAATTTTCAAAATGAAAGGTGACTGTTGGAAATCCACTATCAACCCTGCAACAATAAAGTAAAAAAAGTTATAATATTATGTTAGTTCTCAATTGATTAAGTAGAGCAAGATGGCAATCATTAATATAATTTTAAATCTAACCAAAGTTAGGGAAAACATTATTTTCGTTTTCAAAAAAAGAAAAGAAAAAAAAAAGAGTGCGCGACAAGAAGAAGAAGAAGAAGTTGAGATTCTAATCAAGATAGTATATTGAAGCAAAAGGATAATTAACGCTCAAAATCAAAACATTACAAGTGGGAAATATTCATATGATATCATCCTTTTTCACATTCTTGTAATAGTTTTCTGCCAAAATCTCATCGAACGATTAGAAATCAAAGGTGGAGGGCAAATATAAAATTGAATCAATGAGGGAGAGCTTTTGAATTATTCGTCTTGCAAGTGTTTTTCCATGTTGCATCGTACACAATCCTCGTTCCAATTCGAAAATAGGAGGGAAAATCGTAAGAGACTTGTAATAACCAAAATAATAAAAAGCCATCCATCCTAGCAATTGGTATATTGCGAAATGAGTGATGAACTAAACCTTACTATTGATCATTTGTTTTCTGTTTTTACTTTTTGGAATTTCTTTGTGGATCTCATACTGACTAAGAAAATTATGTCCAGATGTACCCAAAATTATTAGAAACAATACATGCTTTTGTATTTCACTCACCCACCATCAGAAACTAAAAAAGAGAAGAACGAGTCTGCCAAGAGATATGTACCTTCCAGAATACCGAAAGCATGCAAATTGCTCCTCGACAGTATGAAATTTCAGACCTGTCTGTTGAGAAAATATCTAATTGCAATACACAAAAAGATCAATAAGCAATTTCTTTTTTCAAAGTCTCACCATAGGAAAAGGTTAAGGGTCAGAAATTTTTTTATACCCTATTTATGAAAGGCTCATAGACCACCTCTGGAAGATACGCTAAGGTTGTACCACTGTCAATTATTGTCCCTTTCCGAGCTCCAGTATCAAATACATCCGTGGGAAGTTCTAGTGTATTCTTACCAATCTCAATCTCCTTTAGATTGACATTGTAATGAGGCCTAAGATCAAGACAAATGAATAAGTAAATTGAAAATGGTAAACAACAACAAAATTTCTAATTTTGAATATAATGAATAAAAAGTTGATAATAAATGACAAATGATATAACAATGCCAAGCAAGGAGTAGAACTAAAATCATATAATTAATCTTTTCCATGAATAAGGCACTTGGATACAATATCTCAAACATGAGCAGTTATGGACTTAAATAATTTTTGCAACGAAATTTAAGCATGTTCAAACAATGGCTATATAAGACGCTTGAAGTGATCACTCTAGTTGAGCTCCACCAGATCCACTACTTAGTCCTCTATTCCCTAATTGATTACCCATAATCTATGGCAGTGTTGTCAATGCAGAAAGGTAGACTTAGGCAATAAGCCTCCACAAGGTGAGGGGGGGGCCTAGGCAAGGTCTAGATGGGTCTAAGGCTAACTATTAAACAATTATTTAGAGGTCCTTAAAAAATATTTATTATTCATTAGTCTCCACTCCATACATATAAGTATTTGTATGTGTATAAAATAGATAATATAATATTTATTTTAACAGATTATAATATTTATTAATTTAGGATTTAAATTTTTTTTTTCAAGTCTTCTATATAAGATATTTAAACTAGGTTGATAATGATAAGCTCATGGAAATATGATAGCCAAAAGACCAAGATATGAAAATTCATATTCTTTAGAAGAACAAAACGCCTTCATACACACAAACCTGGTCCAATGCCCTACTAAGAAACTAATAAAGTTTTTTTTTTTTTTGAAACGGAGAAACTAATAAAGTAATTGATGTAAAATTTGTTGACACCCCTATTGTAAGCATTAAGAGAGCTTAGTGTAGAGTATCTCAAAAGTGAGCTTTGATTAAACAAGTGTAATAATCACATATAACTCAATGAAAAATGCGAATCAGATCCAATTGGTAATAGTAATACACTGAATGGAAAGAAAGTTTCTATTATATTGTAAAAATAGTAAAACAGAGACAGTAGTGCATTTCTTAGAAGCATATACAATAAGTTCACATACTGGTTTGGTACCAATGGAGTAGTTTTCACTTTTGGGTCGACTACATTTCCAATGGCGAAAATTCCACCACCGTTGGCACCATCTAAGCAATGGGAAAAAATCCTCTTCATTTTTCCCGCCGAAGCGAGCTGTGAAATCATGGATGAATTTGCCTGTCCAAAACCAAGTATTCCATCAAGTGCTTCACTTGTGGATCCTAGATCTCCAGATTGTCTGGCACCACACCTAGCCAAAAAAGAAAAAGGAAATTTCATATAAAAAATATAGCAATTGTATAATAGTTAATACAAGAGTTAGTGAAAGACTAGAAATTCTAAGCAAAGCAAAATGATAGTTCTACTAGTGTGCCTCGGAAGTTGGAGTACAACAAAAAATCATCAGTGAAGACTATGATGAAATGGTCAAGTTATGGTCTCAACGTCCTCCTCTCAAAATCTATGAATAGTGCCTTAGAATCAATTTGCAGACAATAAATGAGCACAAGTTGTATGCTTAGCCCAGGATGTGTGAGATTTGGATTTCTAATAGTAAACTTTTTGGGTCACGTGGTTGTTATAATCTCTGTAAATTTTGGTAAGGTTGAGACAATCATTGACTGCCTGTGCCCAACCACAATCTTACATATAAGGAGTTTTTTTTCTTTTAATTCTTTTAATGGTGTATTAGGTAGAGACTTAGCAGGGCCTCGGGTTTTATCCTAGAGTTGCATTATATGGAATTTGGTGCTTATTGTAATATCACTTAGTCAAGGGTCGCGAGTGAAGTGATACTTTGACTTCTGAAAAAAAAATTCAAATGTTAATTAGAGCATGCTTATGACCATATTATGCATGTGAGTCATGGAATTACATCAAGTTATCACTTAAAACCAGATAAATAATCCAAGCAAATGACCTATATCCTTGGGCAAGTCAGCCCTTCATAAGCATCACATGATTCATAGAAAAGAAAATAACTCCTTCCATCATAAAGCTAAACCTTTCCAAATAATTAAAAATATGGAGCTGCTCAACAGCTAAATAAATGGGAGTTTACTATTATATGAATTATTGATGATGAATTTTTCATATAATCTAGACAAGGATCTTGCAAAAATTGCAATGATATTGGATTGCCAGTATATATGCCCATGCTTCTTTCTTCTAAAGGTGGGAGATATATATTAAACTGATCATGGATCTTAGCCCTTATTTTCGTTAATGAGAACTGATAGATGAAGCATCATCAAATGACAAATCTGCGTCCCTTCACTCATTTCAATGTTCAAAGGGTTCTAATTTTCAACATAAATGGCATTACCTTCAACAAATGGCAAGTCCTCCACACAATTTGAAAAGATCTTCAAATCATGTAAAGATAGCTTTAACCATAATCTTATCAAAAAGTTCAATTCGATCAAACATGAGCCTTACAAGATTAAATTAGCAAAAAAAAATTAACTATATTCAGACTTGAATGATGCCACAATTCATTCCACACCAGGCATTGTAAATACACACAAAAAATCAAACATTAAACATCTATCACCTCATTAGAGAGGAAAAAAAAAAATGTAAGTGGCACAATACTGGAGAAAGAGTGCTTTTTTGATGTCAAGGTTACTAATAGTATGTCTGCCAAGCAATTCATATGCTCAAAAAAGACACCAGGATAATTTTTCTCCAACTAAAAAGTTGCAACACATGCCTTTAAATCAATTTTCAACAATAGGAATATGACTTACCCAAACACAATGCTCCCATTTGCAGAGGTGGTTTGAAGATTTCCACTTGCTCGTTCATACTGTACATAATCTCTCACATAATATCCATCAGTTGAGCTCCCATCGCCATATACCACTCTATACTGGCAAAGCACGTTTGGGGTGCAATTAGGAATTGGTTGTTCATATAGAGCAGAGCAAAAATCTTGATCACATGTAACCACTTTCCCTGTCGTCGAATCATTTGGGTCATATAATGTAAGTTCTATCTGTATAGGAAAACAGGTAATCAGAAAAAAAAAAATACAGAGGAAAAAAAACGAAAAGTACCCGAAATTGCATTTGACTTATAAGAAAATGCAATAGCATCAAAATACATGTAGAAATAAAACAAAATAACAAGCATACACCGATATCGCTCTTCTTAGGACACCTGGTGCATTGGATGCAATTCACCCATAAGATATCACTTCCCGTATCTACTTGAACATAATAGTCTTTTGAAGGTGACCCAAGTCCAATTTTAGCAAAGTAAAGCCTGCAGCAATAAATCATATATCAAATAGATAAAAATCTAAGCAATTTAACTTACAGATCTACACGTTTAATCAAAATACATAATTAAATTACCACAGTTCACAAATATTAAAAATAAAAGAATTCAAAAGAAAAAAGGCCAAGTAAACAAAACCAAAACAAATAAATAATATGATAGAAAACAAAAGAAAAGTCCTTGATTTCCCAAAAAACCATGAACATTGTAAGAGGTGGATCGGAATTTACACATGGATCTGAAGAAAACCACAATTCATACATGCCCATTATCAAATACTTGAAAAAAAAAAAATCAATTCCCATAAGGAAAAGCTTTTTTTTTTCCTTTGAAAAAACAACAGAAGAAATTATATTTCAGAAAACAAATCTGGGTATTATGGAAACTCACCCAGTTTCAGCAGGGTGCCCATTACCACCCAAGGGAAGATCGACGGCAGCCAGAAACCGTCGGTGCCGGCGACTATCGTGTGCTCTGAGTGCACCTAACGACCGTTCTCTACCGAAAAACTTGTGTCGAACCTTAAAAACGCCATTGGCAGAAGCGGAAGAGAAGCAGAACGACAAAATCAGACAGACTGAAAAGATATAAGAAAACATGGGTCTTCGTCTTCTCCTCCTCCTTTTACTACTACCCATCATCAGATCCATAATTCTTTTACGAACAAACAAACAAAACTAAAAATTAATTTAAAAAAATCCCCTGTTTTCAACTGTTTTTCAAGATTTTGTGGGTTTTCTTTTATGAAATTCGATTGTCGGCGAGATGGGTCTCGGGCAGAGACGCCGGCGGAGAAACAGCTGGAGCCCCTGCCGGCCGTTGACGTCGGTGGAGGAGAGGAGAAAGCGAGAGAAAAACAGAAAAGTAGAAAACAGAGGTGTCTAAGCTTTTTATGTGCTTAAGCTTCTTAGCCGCGGTTTCAACGGCATGTACTTGCCTTCAGCCTAATATTTGTTGGATCGTGTTATTAATAGAAAATAAAAAGAATTTTAAAAAAAAATGTTTCTTTTTTTTTTTTTTTTGCTTGTTATTTTTTTTCTTTAAAATAATACTAAAATAAATATGAATTAACTCCAATGTATATTGCAAACATCCTAAATGATATGTGAAATATCACTTTTTTTAATTTGATAATTACATGCTCATGTAGATATCTTATTTATGTCCTACTTAAATATGAAAATAACCCTTTTACAATTTTTTTTATAAAAAAAGAAAAGAAAATTTAAACATTATGGATATAATTTTATATTTTATATTTTATATTTTAATTAATTAATTTAAAACTTTTTTTTACAAATAATAACTAAAATAATAATTATACCTAATCTCTCCATAAGATATATATATATAAGATAGATTGAATTGTACAAATACCCTATGAACCCAACTTTTGAAATTATAAGAAGAAAAAAAGAAGTTTGTAACTGATAACATAAAAACTGTCAAAATTGGCTGCAGGTTTTTCATTTCATTTATTTTAATTAAATTGAATTACATCTTTTATTACTATATAAATTTGCTTAGTCCACACTACTTTATTAAAGAAAATGTTAACATTTTTAATGAAATAGTTCTTTTTTTTAATTTTTATAAATTAAACATCCCTAAATACTTAAATTTAAGAGAATTATTCCTATTTAACGTATTTGACGTCCTTGAACTAATTTTTAGTCTAATCTTATGTTTGGTTACATATTCAACCCACGCCTTTATCTTGTAATTGTGG
>JAJIYU010016234.1:0-12382 GCA_030144865.1 Tinospora cordifolia | reverse complement strand
ATAAATAATTATAAGTGTATATATATATATAAAGAGAGAGAGAGAGAGAGAGAGAGAGAGAGAGAGAGAGAGAGAGAGAGAGAGAGAGAGAGAGAGAGAGAGAGAGAGAGATAGATAGAGAGAGAGAGAGAGAGAGAGAGAGAGAGAGATTTGTATGTCACATTATTTATATATATACCATGTGACATACATAAATAATTATACTATATATATATATAAGTAGTGGGATAATGTTAAAATAACAATCGAATAATGAAATTATAAAATTGTTGTTCTTCTGTTTCTGCTGTATCCATGTGCTTCTCTTATGTTATACATATAAACAATTATATAAATAATTGTATATATAATAAACAATTATACTATTATATCTTTTGGTTTAAGATTAATAAACAATGTAAAATTTCATCTCTTTCATATATATATGCTTTTTAAGAAAAATTAATATATAGCTAGGTCTAGGTGACCAATCCCTAGTGGGGCTAAGTGTTCTATGGATCATGTAAAACTATGCATAGTATCCTTTTTAATTTTGCTCTTATATACCTTTGTTAGATATTGAGTTGCTTTAACTATTACAGTTGCTCTTTAGCTCTTATTCTTATTTTTTTTTAAAAACTAATCTAATTAACTTCATTTGTTTTTTGATGTAGGTATATACATAAAGATTGAAAAAATGGAGAATATCAGTTTATATGCTTGGATTGTGTATCAAGATGAGATGTGATGATCCTTCAAAAAGAATTTTTTCTTTAGATCTTTTTATTTTTGTTTATTATGAAATTTATTATTCTTAAGTGATACTAAATGAACCATTTGAAATGATAGGACAAATATTTAATAATGTTTATTTTATATTATGAATTTATAGATGTAGGTAAATATATGCAATATATATTGTAGTAAAATATTTTTACGATTAAAAAAATTGACACATATGACAACGTTCAGTTTTTGGTTATAAGATATATGATATAACAACGTGCAGACGATTGTTGTTGAAATACTGCAGCTTTCACAACACGCACATGCATGTTGTTAAGTAATGGACATACAACAACAACCACCTGATCATTGTTGAAAGGTTAAAAGGGTAGGGTTTTCCACAACGTTCGTCCATTGTTATAACATGTCTACAACAACAGGCATTATAACCGTTGTCGAATATGTGTTAAAAGATCGAAGCATTTAACAACGTGCGAACGTTGTTGTAACCTCAGCTTTAGAACGATACACAACGCATGACAACAACATGCACGTGATCGTTATTAAAGGTTAGGGTTTCCTCAACGTGCGCTTGTTGTTATAACATCTCTACAACAACAAGCATAGTGGTCGTTGTCGAATATGTGTTAAAAGATTGAATCATTTAACAACGGGCAAATGTTGTTATAACCTCACTATTAGATCGATACACAATGCTTTACAACAACAGGCTCGTGACCGTTGTTAAAAATAGTCAGTCGTTTAACAACACCCTGATTGACAACATCACCATGAGCGTTGTCGTATGGGTATAACAACGAACATTGCACATCGTTGTAGGTGCAATTTTTTGTAGTAAAGTGTGGTATCAGAGCTCAGTTAGTAAATGTACTGGGCTAGGAAATAGAAAGTCAAACATTAGTTGCTCAGCCAGAATTAGAAACTCAATTAGGTTTGACTTGTACTTTGAGTTGAATGTCTAATGCCCTAGCTTCTATTTTGAAACTGAATGACGTTTTAGAAAATATTTTCAAAAAGAAATTATATGTTTTGAAATTTTTTGTTTGGATACAAGGACTACAAGTTGAGTTGATAGTGGGTAAGCTTTGTCTCGCATAAAGCTAAACATTGAAAGGGAGGTGGGTTATCCTACTCGAGAAAGCGTGGTTGCTAAGCAGACTTCAATTTCGTCGCTCAATCTGGAGGTTGTCCCACCAGCTTTACGAGTAGTCAAAGTTGAAGAATGCCTTTACTTTCTGTAAAAGAAAATTAGAAGGTGGAAAATTAGGGCAAAAAAGTGTCTAGAAGTTGAAAAAGAAACCCAAGATGGCATCTTGACTAGACAAATGTTGTCAGTCAACTAGACTAAAACCCTAGGTCTAAGAAAGTGACCTTAGGTAGGAACATGTTGGAACAGTGGATTAAAAGCATAAAACTTTAGGATATAGGTTAGAAACTAAAAATGTGTGAGAACAGAATTATTGTTTGGTCAAGACATGAGATCAAAAAGATTATGTATCTCTGGTTTCTATGTAGGATGAGATGGATAGGAATTCGGGGGTATGGAGGAAGCCTGGACTCGGAGAATCTTGACCATGTTTGTTGAATGATTGGTAACCTTGGAAGAGCTTGTTTTTCTATGCTTGGCTGGTGTGGGACAGTCAAGTATAGTGGGCTCAGGATACCTTAGTTATTGAGACATTTGCAAAATTTTTTAGATGTGACAATTTTCTAAGTAAAAGTCTAAGTGGAAAAGGTAAAGTGGTATGAAACACTTGAACCTAGAAGCTTAGATGGAAGCTTAGAATTTTCCTATGCTAGCATAAACTTGTATGATTGTATGATTGTTAACATGCTTGACTTGTTTATATGTATGTCATATGAAACCAAATCCTGTACCCAAGAACAAACAATAACCTAGAAGCATAAACTGTTATGCTACTGAACAAATTGAGAATCTAGAAACATGAATCTAGAGTCATAATAGTATGGACTTTTGACAAGATAAATGCTGACAAGGTGTTAAATTTGTAGACAATGGTAAGAACAAGAAGATATGCTACTCGATCCACCACTTCTGACAAGACAGAGCAGAGGGGTTAGGAAAAACCTGCTGGCATGGAGGCCCGAATGAAAATATGATGAATGAAGTTGCTTGGAGGGTTATGAATCAACTGATAAGGGCTCTACCCGAGATACTCCCTCAGGCAATAACTCAGCCTCAAGTGCCTGAATCCATCCAGGTTTAACAGCCAACACCTGTGGCCCCAGCCCTCGAACATTAGAGGGTTCAGGAGGATTTGGATGATGAGAAATAGAGGAAGATGCTAATGGAGCTACATAAGATCCATCTTCTACATTTTGAAGGTACAGCCGACTGTATCACGACGGACCATTGGTATAAAGAAATGGAGGAACATCTGAATGAGTTGAAGGTAACTTGGTCAAGACTGGTGGCACTGACCACACACCACTTCAGGGGATTGGCCAGAAGTTAGTGTTGTATGATGAGGATGGACCCTAACACAAATGTTGAAAAATGAGCTAGAAAAAGTTCATGGAGATCTTATATGAAAAGTTTTTCGCAGAAGCGACATTGAGTAAGCAATAGGAAGATTTTGTCCAACTGAATCAGAGGGACGTGACTGTAGCCAAATTTGAGAGAAAGTTCACTAAACTAGCCAAATTCTCGCTAGAACTGATTAGGGAAGAGAGAATGAAGGTCAATCATTTTGCACAGGGTCTCAAGATGGAGATCCAAAAGATAGTAAAAACTTTAGGCCTAAAGACATATAAAGATGTCTTGGAAAAATCCGTAACCCTAGAACAAGAGCTCAACCTAAAACAAAGGTTGAGGAGGAAGAATAAGATGCTCGAAAATGAAAAAAGATCAAGGGGCTCAGAAGAAAAGCAAGAGTGGTGGAAAAACACCATAGCAACAAGGGCACAATAAACATGAGTCAAGGGAGCAAGCAAATAAACAAGGGTTATGCTACGTGTGCAAGTAGAGAGAGGCCATATAGCTAAAAATTGCCCAACTACAGCAGCTCAGGCTCCTCAAAAATAGTAGAACCCTCAGGGAAGAGGTTAGATCGGTCATCCTCAAGTTAGGCAACAACAATAGAATGCCAATCAGGTGCAGAACCAAGGTCGTGGTCAGAACTAGGCCAGAATGTTTACCGTTGAGACTCAAGAAGATCAAGTCCTTGCAGTGGAAGGTACGTTCCTATTATTGGATGTTGTTGTCAAATTATAGTTTGACTCGAGTGCCTCAAAATCGTTTATTTATTAGAAACTAGCTGATAGGTTACAACTTGTGACAGAAAAGCTACCCATAACTTTTAATGTGTCCACACCAATAGGGACCACTACTACCTCAAAAAGAATTTATAGTTGTGACCTAAGATTTGGGGATAAACTCTTAACTATTGATCTATGTACTTTACCTTTTTACGACTATGATGAAATTTTGGGGATGGATTGGTTAGACTAGTACCAAGCCTAGATAGATTATTCTAAGAGACGAGTGACCATAACCCTACCTTCTAGGGAAACCTATAAAATCAATGGGGATATGTAGAGACTACCAAAGAGTCAACCTTAGCCATGATGAACTGCTCAAGGTAGAAGAATGAGTTCGATGAACTCTCTGAAGAAGAACCTGTTGAACTAAAGAGGATCCAAGACCTATTAGTGGTTAGTAAGTACAAGGATGTGTTCCCAGATGACTTACCCGGACTACCACCACTTAGAGAGTAAGAGTTCAAAATTGAACTTCATCCTGAAACCAACCCTATAGCCATACCTCCTTATCGAATGACTCCAGTAGAATTGATCGAGTTCAAGTTTCAACTAGACGAGCTCAGGGAGAAAGGATTCATCAGGCTGAGTGAATTACCCTAGGGAGCTCCTATACTATTCGTGAAGAAAAAAATGGTTCTATGAGACTATGTGTTGACTATTGGAAGCTAAACTAAGCTATGGTGAAGAATAAGTACTCTCTACCAAGGTTGGATGACCTATTTGATCAATTAAGAGGAGCCACTCATTTCTCGAAGATTGATCTAAGATTAGGATATCATTAGTTGAGAATTACGGAGTTTGATATACACAAAACGGCCTTCAGAGCAAGATATGGACACTTCGAGTTCACCATGATGCCCTTTGGTTTGACGAATGCCCCAACAGCATTAATGGATTTAATGAACCAAGTGTTTAGACAATACCTTGACCAGTTTATGGTGGGATTCGTGGATGACATCTTGATTTACTCTAAGTCAGAAGTTAAATACTTAGAACACTTGCAGCAAGTGTTGGAGACTCTCAGAAAGCACCAATGATATGTCAAGTTCAGCAAGTGTGAATTATGGATGAAGACGGTTAAGTTGCTTGGTCACATAGTATTAGCGGAAGGTATCTCTATAGACCCAGAGAAGGTGGAAGCAGTCATGGACTGGAAACAATAGAAGACAGTTATAGAGATTAGGAGTTTCTTAGGCCTGGCTAGATACTACGGAAGGTTCATCCAAGATTTCTCCAAACTCGCAAAACCTATGACTAAGCTAACCAGGAAGGGAGTTAAGTTCAATTGGGATGAGAAGTGTGAACAATCATTCTAAGACTTGAAGAAGAGATTGACTATGGCACCTATCCTAGTTACTCCAACTCATGGTATCACTTATGTCCTATATGCGGATGCTTCACAGAGTAGACTGGGAGTAGTCTTGTTGCAAGAGAAACAAGTAGTCACTTATGCTTCGGGACAACTAAAGGTCCATGAGAAGAACTACCTTACTCACGACCTAGAGTTAGCAGCCATTGTGTTTGCCCTGAAGATTTGGAAACACTACCTTTATGGTGAGAAATTCGATTTATTTTCAAATTCCAAGAACTTGAAGTACATCTACACCCAAAAGGATTTGAACCTCATGCAATGAAGATGGATGGAGTTCTTGAAAGACTATGACTTCCAACTACACTACCATCCAAGGAAGGCCAATGTGGTGGCCGATGCATTAAATAGGAGGAAGAAAATGGCTAGATGTACCAGTTGATCGAAGACTTTAGGTTGGGTGTAACCTCGAATAAAAAACAAGCCTACCTCTACAACATGTTTTGCCAATCAAATCTACTACATCAATTCAGGGAAGAATAGAGGCAAGACAAGTGGCTTGTAAGCTTGATCGGAGGAGTTAAACAGGGTTAGCATATCGACTTTAGGATAGACGCTGAGAATATCCTAAGGCTTGGGGAGATGGATCGAGTAAGCAAACCATACTGATGAGGCTCATCAGACCAAGTATATAATGCATCCAGGTGGAGATAAGATGTACTAGAACCTTAGAAAGACTTATTGGTAAAGAAGAATGAAGAGAGGCGTGGTTGTGCATGTATCTAAATGATTAAGCTGCCAACAAGTAAAAGCAAAACAATGAAAACCCTTTGTAATGTTACAACCACTCCCTATCCCTAAATGGAAGTGAGATAACATTGTCTTGGACTTTGTCAGTGGTTTGCCCAAGAACCAGAAAGGAGAAGACACTGTTTGAGTGATTGAGGATCATCTCACTAAAGTAGCTCATTTCCTGTCAATCAGATCCATAGACCAAGTTAGTAAGCTAGGAGAACTGTATTTGAAGGAAATAGTAAGACTTCATGGTATGCCGAACATGATTGTATTTGATAGAAACTCTCGCTTCACCTCTCAATTCTGGTAGAGTATAGAGCATTACTTTTCACCCTCAGACAGATGGGTTATCTGAGAGAGATATCCAAACCTTAGAGGACATGTTAAGGTCCTGTGTCCTCAACTTTGAATGAAATTGGAGCAAATACCTACATTTAGCAGAGTTTGCCTATAACAATAGTTACCGGTCAAGTATTAAGATGGCTCCATTTGAGGCTCTTTATGGAAGACCCTATAGATCACCAACCTATTGGGCCGAACTTGAAGATCATGTACTAATTGGGCCAAACTTGGTGGAAGAAATGAACAACCAAGTCAAACTAATACAAAAGAGGTTGGTTAGAGCTTAGAGTCGTCAGAAGAGCTATGCTGACAAGAGAAGGAGACTCCTAAAGTTCACAGTGGGTGAAAAAGTATTTCTAAGGATAAGTCCTCAGAAGGGTATCAAGATATTTGGATATAAAGGGAAGCTATCGCCCAAGTTCGTCGGTCCATTTGAAATACTTAGAAGAATCGAGGAATGTGCTTACGAGTTGGATCTGCCAAACTGAATGACCTCATCTCACAACGTGTTCCACGTGTCGATGTTGAGAAAGTATGAACCAAATCCCTTTCACATTATCCATTGGGAGGAAATAAACATCCAGAATGATGCTATGTACGACGAAGCGACAGTAAGAATCCTTGATTACAAGGTACATAACTTGAGAACTAAAGACATTCCCTTAGTTAAGGTACTATGGAAGCATCATGGAATAGAAGAAGCTACTTAGGAGTTGAAAAGCGAAATGATGACCAAGTACCCACACGTGTTCTTTTGAAACCCCTTAATATGTACAAACTTTGAAGAGGACATTCTTTTTAAGAAAGGAGATTGTAACACCCAAAATTTTTGAGAAAAATTTAAATATTTAAAATAAATTGAAATTAGAGGAAATTATTGTGACCTTGAGAATTTTATACAATTTTGGTGTAAATTTATGTATGTTTCAAGTTATAAAATAAAATAGGCAAATGAAGCCTTAATCCGATATTTAAAAGAAAATGTCAAGTAGAGTTAATTATAAAATTTAAAGAGTTACTTTCATTTCTTAAGAAATAGAAAATAGAAATAAAGTAATATATATATATATATTCACGTTGAAGTGTGTTACAACGTTATATATACGTAATGTTGAGAATGGAAATCATCTACTTCAAATGTAATTGATGTTGTACATTTGTATTATAGTGATGGCATAAAAAAGTAATTAGCTTGCATTTACATGGGTCGACTGGAGTCAAAAAATGGCATGGTGTGTAAATAGCCATTGTAAATTGTGGCACGACAGTCGCAAATATTATGGGGATGACAAGTTTGGTAAATAACCTGAATTTCAAGGTTCGAATGGTAGCATATCATATAACTTATGAGCAATATAATAAAATGAAACATAGCAAGCTCATACGTATAGCAGCATATCTAAAGAATATGCAACTTTGATATATATATATATATATATAGAGTGATAAGTAAATAATAGAAAATAAAATAAAATACAGATTTTCTAATTAATGAGTATTTATTAATAAATACTTATTTATTAATATGGGTTGCAAGTTTATATTATAGTAAGTTTCTAAATATAGATGAATGATTTCAAACTTAACACATATTATAGCAAGTTATATTATAACAAGCTTGTATTAATAGAAAGTTTATACTTGTATATATATTTTTGGGTAAGCTTATGGTATATATATAAGAAAATTAGTAAGTTTGTCCCCTGTGCTCACTTTTTCTTCATTCCAAAATAAGAACTGACATGTCCTTCTTGCTCTCTCTCTCTCTCTCTCTCTCTCTCTCTCTCTCTTTCTTTCTCTCTCTCTCCCTCTCTGCCTCCATCTTGACATTCTTTCTTTCTCTGGGGCTGTTATAAACAACAATTGAGGTAGAAGTAACATAATGCTGTATAAATTCTGTAACAGTTGGAGTTAAAGTAATGAAGTGGTGCTGGATTTTTCAACTAATTTGTTCAACTAAGATGAAAGTGACTTCTTAAACCTCTATTTTACTTGTTTAGTTTAATACTATGTTCATGTATGCTTGATTTTAGTTTAGAATGCATATGGAGGTTTGAAGAACATGATTTAAATTTCAGATTTGCATGTATGTCATGCTAGTCGATCATGAAATCATGCCATGCTTAGGTTATGCATGTTTAGGTTTATTTTAAAATATGATGCATACTATGTGTTTGTTTTCATGCTTTGAATATTTATATGTTAAACATGCTGAATTTATGTAATTAATTTATTTATATTTCATGAGTATATTTATTTATGATTCATGAATATTAGATTTAATGAAAGATGTTGAGATTAAGAACCATGTACTGTCACAGTGAACATAAGGGTTACTCTGAGTTTTCTTTACATGTGATTAGTTCACATGGGTGATATCTCAAAATACTTAAAATATGGGTTAGGTCCTAATTCCAACGAAACCTGGCATAATGAATGTATTTTTACCCAAGGGAGGTATTTTGATAAAGAACATCAAGGACCTTGAAACCCTTTCTGTCAAATTTACAATTGTAAACAAAATATTGTTTGAAATGGCTAATAATTTACAAGTGCTTGAATTTGACTGTGTTATTAATCTAAATTAGTAATTTGGTAGTTTAAAAAAGATTCACTCGACTATGTACTCACCATTCCTCTCTTATCTTTTCAAGAAATTACACACATGATGATGTATGCTAAAGACTTAGAATGCTAGTTTTTAGAAAGTTTACATTTTCTTTCAATGTAAGGGCATGTTGCCCAAGTTTTGAATTAATTCTGCTATAATAGTTTTTTTTATTCAAATTGGAGTTATGTACTCTTTTTTATTAAATTGAATAAAAAATGAGAAAGTTTTCTTTTATCTTTCATGTAATTTCCTTGATATATGTTACTTAAATGAATAAGGCTAGGGATAATTGAATTACAAAGTCAAGTTGTGTACTTGTAAAATAACATCGGCCAACCTACCTTGTGGTTAAGTCCACTTGAAATTCTTGGGGGTTCGAGGTGTTACACTATTGGGCTTTTGGGCGCACCCCACTTTTCTAACATTTTAGGGAATCTATAATCAAATGTTGCATGATTAATGAGGATTATTTTATTTAGAGTTTTCTTTTCAATGTTTCAACGTTTTGTTTAAGTTGAGCATGTCGGCCTAGTATTTCCTTTATTTTTAAAAATGTTTTCAGTGTAATAATTCAAGGGTTTTACCTCTATTGAATATTGAATTGATTATTTTCAATAAATGATGTTGATTTCATTTGATTTATTCTATCAAAAGGTTTTAAGGTGTTATGAATTCTATGTGAGTTAACATGTCACAAGAAGTCCCTTAGAGTTAGGACAATGAAAGAAAGAAAGATTGATAGACAGAAAATAGATAAAGTGATGCTTCGTCTCCCGAGTGGGCACAATGATTAATATATATATCGTGTGCACATGACGTTAACGTATCAACTATTACTATTCATTGACTGAAGGGCATTTCGATGATTTGGCCCTCGGAATCAGAATCTAGTTCGCATGGGCCACAAGGGGGAGGCGGGGTGTCACAAGGGTAATATCAGAGCCTAGGCAGTAGTTTGCTAGGCAAGATCTTTACTTTGATACCAAAGGTGGTATAAGAACTTAGGTATTAGCTCACTGGGAAAAATGTTTACTTTGATACCAAGGTGGTATTAGGGCTTAGTTACTAGATACACAAGACTAAATGATTTTAGAGCCTAGGCAATAGATGTCATGCCATGTGTTAACAAGCTCAGTTGGTAAGTTACTAGGCGGGATGTTTACTCAGAAGCCAAAGGTGGTGTCAGAGGCAAGTTAGAATTGTAACTTATGGCCTACCTCCTATTTTTGGATTGAAATTGTTTTTGAATAACAACGTCTGTTTTTGATATATATATATATATATATTTGTGTGTGTGTGTGTGTTTTAAAATTTTTGTTTAGATATGAAGATTACAAGTTGAGCTGATAGTGGGTAAATCTTGTTCCAGTCAAGCTAAATATTAAAAGGGAGATGGGTTATCTTGTTTGAGAAAGTCAGTTGCTAAGTAGACTTTGTCTCGCCTCCTAACTAGAAGTTGTCCCACCAGCTCATACAAGCAGTCAGAGTTGAAGAACACACTGAAAATTACTTGCCCGTCAACTAAAAAAGAGGACATATTACAATAGAGGGCAAAATGTTTACTAGAATACAAAGGTAGTACGAAGGGTGGTATCAAGAATTGATGTGGGTTGTCGGTTCAACTAAAGAACCTTTTTTACCAAGAGATGAAACCCTAGGTCTAGGAAAAAGACCATAGACAGAGACTTGGTGTTGCCAAGGGTGGCACAGTGAGTCATAAATGAAAATTTATAGGACATAGATTAAAGACTAAAAATGTGTGTAAACAAAACACTTGTATGGTCAAGACATGACATCAGGAGAATCATGTATCTTTGATTTTTGCATAGTATGGGACGCGTAAGAATTTGAAGATACGGAGGAATCTCGAACTCGTAGATTGACGAGCCATGTTTGGTGAATGATTGGTGACTTTGGAAGAGCTTGTTTTCCAATGCTTAGCTAGTATGGGACTATTGAGTATAGTAGGTGTTGGGAGGCCTTAGTCATTGAGACATTTGCAAAATTATTTCATGTAGTGAGATATCTAAGTGGAAGCCTGTGTCGCTGAGCAAGAGTAGTATGGGTGGCTCAAACTTGGGGCCGAAGATGGAAGCTTAGGAATTTCTCTATGTTGGCGTGAAATTGTATGATTGAATGATTGTTTGATTGCATACTATATTTATTTGAACTTTATGAATATGTATATCTCTAGTTTTGTGGACATCAAACTCAAACATTGTACCCAACAACATTACATGACCTTGAAAATCCTCAAACTGAATTTAGAAGAATAAACCAATAGGTCAGTAAACAAATTGAGAACCTAGAAACATGAGCTTTGCGTTATGTTAACACGAACGAGGTGAAAACATGAGATGATTGGTATAACAAATAACATAGGAAAGAAAACTATTATCACAAGCCTCGAAAAGCATATGGTATCTTGAGGATAAAGAAAGATGGGTTTGTATACACCCGAACTATTTTGAATTAAGATTAAGATTATTCGTTATGATACCTTATCATATACTAAGACAACTTTTGAATTGAAGATAATGGCAAGAACACGAGGATGCGCGACAAGGGCTGAGAACACTTATGAGTTTGGTGAAAGGAATTAGAGGGCACATGTGGCAACAACAACTCCCTTTAAAGCAATTGTATTGCCAGAGATGTTGACAAAGATGGCCTGACAGGTAGTCGAGCTAGTTATGAGGACTCTACCTCAGTCACAAAATCCACTTCTAATGCAACCATAGCCTCAGGCTCAGGGTCATCAAACCCCGTTACCGAATGGTCTAGTGATATCAAACCAAATTGTTGCTGAGGACAAAGAACAGAGAAACTTACTAATTGAGTTCTAGAAGTAGCGTCTGAATACTATCAATGGAAAGTCGGATCATATGACAGGTGTAATACCCCAAAACTTTTAACACGTAGATGTCGCGATTAAAAAATATATATTTATATAAAATAGGCAATCAAGAAATAAAATAGATGTTTTTATTTTATTTATGTGATGTGAACTTTGGGTAAAAAATAAAATAAAATAAAATAAATGAATAAATAAATATTAGTTTTTTTAATACACACTGAAAATAAATTTCTTAAGATTAACAATACTTAAGTTAAAAATACGAGGTTCAGGGAAAAAAAAGAAAATGATCAAATGTTGATCGAAATATTGACAGATTAAAAATCCAAGAAATTTTTGAGAAATGAAATCAAAAATGGTTTGAAAGACTACAATGAAATCTTGGTTGATTAGAACAATATATATATATATATATATATATATATATATATATATATATATGAAAAATTGCTTTCAGCAC
>JAJIYU010016233.1:0-12295 GCA_030144865.1 Tinospora cordifolia | reverse complement strand
GTAATTTTGTTACTTGAGGGTAAAATAGTAATCTAGCCACTTGTACTACTATAAAAGTGAAATTTTAATAATTTATATAAAATAGAACAAAATAAAATATCTAGATAACATAATAACAAATAACAAGAATTAAACTAATAAAATGCATGTAAATTAAGGTATATGCCCATATAGACAAATAGGGCATTGTGTCAATTTACTAATAAAATATTAGAAAATAAATACATTAAAATCACTAAAATATTTCTTAATAAATAATACCTAAATGAGCACATAAATGATAAGAAAAATCAATTAAATAAAACAATTTAAATCAAGGGCCAAGATGAGACCTTAAGATACAAGTAGTGGGCCCAGAAGCTGAACTGACAGAGTTTTGATAAGTGTGTGTTGTGTAGGCCTCAAAACAAGTTAATAAGCAACATAGGAGCATGGGATATACCCATAAGTAGCCCCACCCATGTCTATGGTTTGGATTTAAATCTTGAACAAAATAGGAATTTAGAAACAATCAAGATACTTACCAAATATTCGCCTTCCTAAAATCCCTCCTTCTCCCCTCACTTTCTTCAAAAACATAATCTCCTTGATTCCCTTTCCCTTGGCTAACTTCTCTAAGGATTTTCTCTCTAATTCCACGGCTAGAAGATCACAAAAAAGAAAGGAAAACTTCCATAATCAAAAGAACTGCCGAAAAATAAGGAAACAAAACATGATATTAGATTATCAATCCAAGTTTCCATTCTCCTCACTTTCTTCTTTCCTCTCTTGATGTCTTGGAGGGGACATCCGTTGAAGGAGTTCCTTTACCTTGTATTTTCCTTCAACACATCCAAGAGAAGGAGATACAGGCATAAATGAAATCAAATCATTGGAAAACCAAACAACAAGGGGGTTAAGGTGCTAGGGTATAATTTCTTGAAACATATGTTGCTTTATTGTTTGAATAGAGTAGATCATGTATGAATCATATGTTTTTCTTTGATTTATGCATGAATAAATATAATACCCCGACTCCCGAACCTTAAATATTCATCATAGGCTATGTATTTATTGTTTCGCAGCTTGAGACATAATTACATTCGTATGTAGTTACTCCTGCTTTCTATTTGAGAACTGGGATATTAATATTTCTCGCATCAATCATTCTCATTTCTTGGTTGCAGCAAGGTATATCCCAAAGTACAAAAAATGCATATGGCTTCGAAATAGATTAATAATAACATTAGGATCAAATAATAACTAAAAAAGGTTTTGATTTAATATTGAAATTGAGAGCAAATTTGTGGGCCCCATGGCCGAGTTTCAACAACTAATATCTAGCCCAATGGTCGACCCAGAGCTAAACATAGTCGATCACATGTCCTATGATTGAAAAATAGAAAATAAAGTTCATTTATTATGACATCCTCAACTGAGAGGTATACTACTAATGATAATTGTTTTCATATTGCTTGTTAGCACAAGTATCTTTAGTGGTTCCCTAAAAAAGAGTGAGTGGGGTGAGCTCTAGAGCACAATAGATCATATAGAAAACATCTTAAGCTTTATAATAGTCAAAACATGAAACATTCAAACACTTATCATGTATTAGGCATTTCATACAGTTTGATTATTTAGGTTGACGTTAAGACTGAAAGTAATCCCCTTGGTATTCCCCATTAGGTTCAAAATATCGAAAGTAACCTTGAAAGGCCTATTACCTATTCGAAACCATATCTTAGGAGTGAAGTCTCAACTCCACTCTCAGTCCCATCTTACTACTGACATAGTAACATTAAGACCCGCCCTAGGTTGGGAACACCCACAATGATGCCAAACTACTGCCACAGTATCCGCATCACTACACTGGTATGTGTTTAAATTTTTTAATCATCTTCAATTAATGAATACAAGTTTATTCACAATTCCCATATCCAAATATAAATAAATGAAGGATATAAATTAATAACACATCATGCTTATGATCATATCAGTTATGCTATTCCTCGCATGGTATACATGGCATGTTTTAATATTCATGGATAGTACAACATGTTATCTACATCATTTAAGGACAATCAAACATTCATGGGTGTCACACACCTCCTTAATATGCTTCTAAACAATCAATGCAAATAAATATTTAGTCATGTTTCTTATTCAAACAAAAATAATACTAAAGAGTTTAGGGTAGTTATCTCCACCTTTGATGCTTAAATCCTTTTTTTCTTAATATTCCGAGCCTTCTTAAGTCTTCAACCTTTTTTCTTTACTGAAAGAGAGAGCAAGTGTCACACCTCGGCCCCCACGCTAGGCCCTTCGCAGCTCTACAGTCGAGCATCGCGCAGCATCACAGCTCGACGTGTGTGCCCGCCGGAGCGCCAGAACGTGTGACTTTGTTCGTTCTCCATTTCAATTCTGTTCAAGTCAAATAATTTCTTTTCTTTGTTCGTTTCAAAGTAAAACAATCTCTTACACAAGATTTACTGTCAAATAACTTTCAATATATTTTCAAATAACATTCAAAATTACATCACCGGAATTTAATAGGAAATAATACAGAAAATCAAAGTACCTGCAGAAGCTTTCAAATCTCAAAATATTCGTTTGAAATCATCAATGCGTCACTATTTATTCATAATATTTCAAACTATGAAATATCTATTCAACATATACATAAACAAAATAATAGGCTCACAGGCCAAAGTTTCAAACCGTGTTTCATAATATAAAACAGTTCTATTTACACAGAATGATAACTAGCTAGACAACATGCCCATGTTCAAAATACATAAACCCTGAAATAGAGTTCAAAATAAAACATCTCTAAAAACTCTCAACCAATCTCTAGGTCGATCAATCCTTACTGAGCGCCAGGCCCATGAGTACCTGAAAAATGAATATGGGGTGAGCTCGAAAGCCCAGTGGATCTCTCTTACACATCACTAGCATTATACAGACCAGTATACAAAACATGCATACGGTTTCATTACATTAGGGCGTTTCAATCACTTAATTGGTTATTTTCGTCGATCCATCTGAACACTGTCAGGAATTAACCGAAAGAGTGAACTACCCTAGGTATTCCCCTTGTGGTCTTGGACACAACCAGGTGTGACATCTTTATCAAATAGAAGTCTACCTCTGAGACCACAATCCATGAAGATATGAAAATCATATAGAAACTACTATGATCTCCCAAATCCGAGGATAACATAGCCACTCGCAGTTTGGCCCAGTTTGAGAATACCCACGATGACGGCTTGACTACACCGTGATCATAATCTAAGTGATGCACCAGTGAACTGTCCATCACCTCGATACGTGGAGTTTTTAGTAAACCATTAATCTTCTTTCGTTTCCCAAACAAGATTTTCAAACCATACAGCATAACATGTACTAACCTATGCAACTAGATCATATAAATCATTCAATAGACATTTAAGTAATCCATAACTTTAGAAAGCACATAATTGGACATTATGATGCCATGACAACCATTCCAATTAGTTCACACATTCCTAGCATGATACTAAGTACAAGAATGTAAACAATCATCACATTTCATATCCTAAGTTCGCATAATACTAATGAGTGAGGAAGAGATAGTCAACCCCACCTGTATACGCTGGAATACTGTTGGATCATTGCTCCTCGCACAACAGTCCAATACCGTCAATCTGCATCATTAGACGGTAGTGATACATTACTTTGGGCTTTTAATACTCATTTAACCTAACCCTGGGTGTTCGGTATCATTTAGTGCTTTAGAGTGTACACAAAACACTCCAAAAACACTATTCACATCCATCGATCGCGGTCGGTCCTGTGTGGACCGCGGTCCACACACGATTTCTCACCCAATAGTGAGATTTCGCATGTGTACACCATATTTATGATTCCCATTTCAGTTTAACACTTAAATCTAGTGTATTGGACACCCAACAATCATTCAAACACATAAACCAGCTAAGGATTGGTGCTTACATTGTTTCTTCGCTGAAACCCCTTGATCAAGCCCTAAAAACAAAATCTTGTTTCAATTTGTTCAACCCCTTCAGTTCAACAACCAAATAACCATCATAAATCATCCACACTAGTGTCCAAACACACACAACAAGGAAAGGGAAAAGAGCTCACCAAGTTTGGCTTTGGTTTCTGGCCACTATACCCTCAACACAACACTCTCAAACGAATCTCCATCCTTTTGATTTACTAACAATTGATAACTACTTTAGATGAGATCAAATATTAAGGAAAACTCAAATGAAATTAGGGAACTCACCTTCAAATTTCCCTTAAGTTGCCTCCTCCAAACCCCAAGCTATTTCAGTGAGAAATGAGAAAGTTAGGGCTTGAAACATATATATAGATCGCACGAGGATCGCAGTCGGAGCTAGACGGATTGCGATCATTGGGTAGATTTTCTTTGTGGACCGCAGTCGGAGCTCCGTGGACCCCGCTCAACAGTGGTATGTTTCCAGGGTTTTTGTTAATGGACCGTGGTCGGACTTGTGTGGACCACGGTCTTGTGCATAATATTTCCAAATTTCACAGTTTTCACGCGTTTCTAACTATCCGATGTTCTAATTTATTTCATTTTGATTAAATAACATACAAAAATCATTAAAAACAAGTTTTCAATCATTTTTTTTTGTATTTATTTAGAATTTTTTTTTTCAAAAATTAATATTGATGTGGGTGCATTAAAAGAAATGTGTCCAATCGCTCATGCCTGGCGAAGAGATCTGGGTACTTCCTCTACATCTCACTCTCTAACTCCTAGGTTACCTCTTCCAGGTTATGATGCCTCCACAGGACCTTGACTAGGGGTATGTCCTTGGTCCTGAGACTCTGCACCTTACGATCAAGAATTCTAATGGTTGGCTCCTCTTAAAATGGAATTGTTCCGGAATACTACATCCTCCTACTATATAACATGAGAAGGGTCTGGCTCATACTTTCGAAGCATCGATATATAGAACACATTATGTATTGAGGATAATTTGTTCAGTAAATCCAACTCATAAGCGCATGCACCGACCCGTCTAATGATCTCAAATGGACCAATGTATCATGGTACTAGCTTCCCCTTCACTCCAAACCGTCGGATCCCTTTCTGTGGACTAACTCTCAAGAATACTCGATCACCTGGCTGGAACTCTAGGGGTTTCCTCCTCCTATCAGCATAACTCTTTTGTTTGCTATGTGCTGTAGCTAATCTCTTCTGGATTTGCTTAACCTGTCAGTTCATTTCCTCAATCAACTCGGGTCTAGTGAGTACCTGATCCTCCAAATCTGCCCAACAAGATGGTAATCTACAGGGTCTGTCGTAGAGTGCCTCATATGGAGCCATCCAGATGCTTGCCTGATAGCTATTATTATAGGCAAACTCAACTAGATGTAAATGTTTGCTCCAATTACCTTTGAAATCCATGGCACATGCTCTCAGCATATCCTCCAGTATCTGTATTACTGACTGCCCATCTGTTTACGGATGAAAGGTTGTGCTCATGGTGAGTTTGCTCTCCAATTCCTTCTGTAAGCTTTGCCAGAATTGAGATGTAAATCTAAAATCTCTGTCTGATGCTATTGTCCTGGGGACACCATGAAATCGCACAATCTCCCTAACATAAAGTTCACCCAATCTACTCACTGTATCAGTAGATCGAATAGGTAGAAAATGTGCCACCTTAGTCAATCGATCTACAATGACCCACAAGGTGTCTTAGCCCTTGTGACTTCTCAGTAGGCCGCTAACAAAGTCCATTGCAATATTATCCCACTTCCATTTTGGAATCGAAAGTGGCTGCAATAGTTCTGACAGTTTTAGCTATGTCTCTCTTCATCCCTCGCCACCAGAAAGTTGTTTTCAGATTCTGATACATTTTGTCACCACTTGGATGCATAGTATACTTCGTCTGGTGTGCCTCATCTAGTATGGTTTCCTTCGTCTGTCCAGAACTTGGCACGCAGATTCTATTCCCCAACCTGAGTGCACCCTCTGCATCAAGCCTGAAGTCTGTATGCTTGCCCTATTTGACTCCCTCAATCAAATCCATCATCCAATTATCAGTTCTCTATTCATCTCTGATCTGGCATAAGATATCAGGCTGGCAAGTAACTGCATACAGATATGCCTGTCTCTCATCAATATCTATACCCAAATTATACTGACTAATCAGTTGATACATCTGTCCCACTTCTTCATCTTTCCTGCTGGATTTTCTACTAAGAGCATCGACAACAACATTCACCTTGCCAAGATGATAGTAGAGTTGAAAGTCATAATCATTGAGGAACTCAACCCATCTTCTTTGTCGAAGATTCAGTTCCTTCTGGGTATATATATACTTGAGGCTCTTATGGTCTGAATAGAGATCAAAACTCTCACCGTAGAGATAATGCCTCCAAATCTTAAGTGCAAACATGATCGCTGCAAGCTCCAAATCGTGTGTGGGGTAATTCTGCTCATGTGGCTTCAACTGCCGTGAAGAATAAGCCACTACCTATCCTTGCTGCATCAGTACTGCACCCAGACCGCTAAACGATGTGTCAGTACATATGGTGTATTTCATATCAAGAGTAGGTGTGATCAGTACTGGTGTTGTAGTCAACCGCTTCTTCAACTCTTCAAAAGATTGCTCACATTGATCATTCCAAATGAATTTCTCATCCTTTCTGGTTAACTTTGTAATCAGACTCGCTAATTTGGAGAAATCTTTTATGAATCTGCGATAGTATCCAGCCAACACAAGGAAACTCCTGATCTCTATGACTGTCATGGGTTGCTTGCAATCAAATACTACCTGTACTTTCTCCGAGTCTACTGCTATTCCCTCTGCTGAGATAATGTGGCCAAGGAACTTGACCTGCTTCATCCAGAACTCGCACTTGCTAAATTTTGCATATAACTCATTCTTCCTCAAGGTCTCCAAAACAATATGCAAATGTTGTGCGTGCTCAGCCTCTGAACGGGAATATATCAGAATGTCATCAACAAACACTATGACAAACTAATCAAGGGACTGGCTAAAAACTCTGTTCATTAGATCCATGAATGCGGTTGGAGCATTAGTCAAACCGAATGGCATGACTGTGAACTCGAAGTGGCCATACCGCGTCCTGAAAGTTGTCTTCTGTATATCTAACTCCCGGATCCGTAGCTGATGATACCCTGACCTTAGATCTATCTTAGAAAAATACTGTGCTCCACTGAGCTGATCAAAGAGGTCATCAATCCTAGGCAGTGGGTATTTAATCTTGATAGTAACATAATTCAGCTTCTGGTAGTCTATACACAGTCTCATGGATCCATCTTTCTTCCTTACGAACAATACTGGAGTTCCCAATGGCGACTCACTCTGTTTGACGAATCCCTTCGCCAGAAGCTCATCCAACTATGTCTTTAGCTCAATCAACTCCACGAGTGCCATTCTATATGGTGGAATAGCAATGGGGTTGGTGCCGAGATGCAACTCAATCTTGAACTCTACCTGCCTATGTGGTGGAAGCCCAGGTAGATCCTCTAGAAACACATCTATGTATTCCCGTACCACAGGAATTCTTTGAATATCGATGGTTCCTTCTGCATCCTCATCTAGCAACTACTTGAAGTCTTTCTTTTGCTTAATAGAATATAATAATGCTAGCATCGGGCTCCTAGGCAACCTCTGCATATCCCCATCTATCCTCAATATATCCCCAGATGGCAACCTTACGGTAACTCGCCTCTTCTGGCAATCTATATGTGCCTGATATTGGGTCAACCAATCTGTAACACCCCAACCCCCATATCTTTAAGCATTGGACACGACCACCATTCTCTTGACGGTGGGCTTAACCAAATGGCGGGTCGGGCCGGTGTTACTTTACAAGTGACACACACTTGACTTTCTTTCTATTTCAATTATTTCATGCATTGATTTTATTTAACAGTACACAACTTAAATTCAAGGAATTAATAAGGCAATAATACAAGAAATAACTAAAATTCATAAACTCAATTAATTAAATAATATTGAGTACATAATTTGAACTTGAAGAAAATTATTACAGCAGAAGATTCAAAACTTGGGCAACATGCCCTTACATAGAAATTAAAAACTTTTTAAATAAAAGAACCTAACTAATTTTCATGGTCTTGATGTAAATCAATTACCTGAAAAATAGAAGGAAGGGGTGAGCACATAGCCCAGTGGATCTTTCTAATATCTAAATCATTATTTCAATTCAAACAAACCAAGCATATCAAATACTTTTGTACATTAGCAATTCAAACAAATTTATTGTTTATAGTTGACATTCGGACCAAAAGAGTTTAATCTCTTAGTTCCACATCATAGGGAGAGAGAATAACAAACGGAAACTCAAACCCCAATATCTATGAAGTGAGATCACTCTTGGAAACCCAATTCAAAATCGTCAATGGTAAATCGGCAAGCCGGGTCGAGGGTGGAATACACACGATGACACTATGCAGTCCATCATCGCGCCGGTACATGGATTGAATCATTATTTAACCTTTTCTTAGAGGTAAAATACACAATATCTTATTAAACCATCGATGCAACATATACAAAACATGAATCATTAAATATTTATTCATGGGACAATTCATGTATAACATGCATCAATATTCTAAATTTCTAAACATGCATAACATGTATATTCATGGCACATCAAATAAATAAAGCATGCATATTAAAACATGTATTCAATCAATCATCTTCAAAACATTATCACACATGCAAGACTTATTCAAATTAAAATAAAGAAGTAGACGTTAGAGGTCACTTCCACCTTAAAAAGGTCTCTTCTATACGCCTCTGAAATCCGGCAGAGTTTCGTTACTTCAAGGCTTCCAAACACTCAAGAACTCTCAAGAACACTCGATAACACTCAAGAACTAAGGGGATTGCCAAGAAGAAGGCTTAGATAACAAGATGACAATTCAACTCTTGTTTCTTGGGATGAGATAAATTGTGAGCATGGGGGGTGTTTATATAGAGTTCAAAAGGGTAGAGAATGGCAAGTTTGGGGTGTCATCTTGTGGGAAACTTGCCAATTCTTCAAAATTTCATGCCCCCCAAGCATAGGAGATTAGCAAGTAATTTTTTGAAAATTTTTGGGAATTTAGAAACTAATTTTTTTGGATTTTTAAAGTATTTAATCGAATTTTTTTGAAATTTTTGGTTATTATTTTTGGAGCATCGGATCGGGACCGTTAGATTATCCTCGAATCACGCACTCATATCTCAGATCGGGCGAGTTGCATCTGGGCGGTCGGATCCTCCTCGAGCACGGTGTCCGATCTTCGATCGTTCGGGTCTGATCTAGACGCTTGGATCATCCTTGAGTGCTGCGCAGATTCTTGATCAATCGAAATTGTTTCTTTGGATTTCCTCAAGCGCGGTGTTGGTTCACGATTTTTGAATTACGAATTTGATCTGGACGCTCGGATCGTCCACACGCATTTCGCGATGAACGAAACTCGTTCTGATTGTCTGATCGTCCTTAATCGTTTCTGTCTGTCCGATTTCCTCGATCGTAGTACTCATTCGCGATCATCTTTGAGAGCCTCGATCTGGATCGTCTGATGGACCTTGAGTAACGCATTGGTTCGCGATCGATCAGAGATATCTCAAATCTGGGCCATTGGATCGAACATGTTGATTGCAGACCGTCCGATCTTTGGTGATTCGGTGTTCCAGGGCGTTCGGTGCGATCTTGATCTTGGCTGTTGGATTGCAGATCGCGAAGATTATTCAATTCTGGTCGTTGGATGCAGTTTCTATTATCAAAATCAACTTCTAAAGCTTCTATTATTCGAGCTTTGCCAATTATAAACTCAATTCCACTTCCTAATTTGTGTAGATATAGTTTATTGCACATATCCTTCTATTTTGCTAATTTTTCCCTTTTTAATTCTTTATTTTTGTATTTATTAGATATATTATTTCATATTTCCCTATTTTTACCTTCATTTCTTTATTTCATATATTCATATATATATATATGTATATTAAATATTTTTATTTTTCAGAAAGGTAGAATTATATGTGTGTATAATTTGCTCTACTTACCTTATGGTTGATAATTAATTCAATAATTGTTCTATTATTTGTATAATTACAAAATAATTCTTATACAAATAATATTTGATAAATTGATTAACCTTAAATCAAATATTAGGTAATCCTAATATTTTATTTTCCTCCAATCGTTTTAGAATTTCTTTCTCAATGAATTTTATTTCATTAATATCTTTACTGCTAGTAATTAAATAATCTATATTTTTTATTTTCATATATTTTTATTTATTTCATATTTCATTTTCACATAATAATTTATGTAATTATAAATTAATATTTATATAACATTTTATTTATTTTAAATAAATACACATATACTACATTTTTATTTAATTATGTAAATCTTTCTATATACATATTCCTATAATATGTAGTATTAACCTTTATTATGCTAACACATACCTTATTCATACACATATTATCCTATATGTGTATATATATTTTATTTCTTAAGCAACTCTTTAAATTTCATAATTAATTCTACTAAATTAAAATTTTCATCAAATTAACGTCTTATTTGCCTATTTTATATTATATCTCCAATACATTTTATTTTTCATGTGCCAACCCACAATTTGTACTCAAAAATTTTTTAAAATCTTTGTAATTAATTTACTTAACCTATTTTTATTTATTTTAGATTATTTGACAAAATTCTAGGATATTACAACCTACCCTCCTTAAAAGAATTTTGTCCTTGAAATTTATACTCATTCACTTGAGCGTCATTCTGTCAGGTGGTTTGGTTGGTCTTACAGGAATGACTAGTTCATTATTTTCCATTCTTAGTTTATCCTAAACCTCGGGCTGTGACTGTAGAGTCCTCATCACTTGCTCGACTACCTGTCGAGTGATTTCTACTATTATCTCTGGTGATAGGACGGAAGCTACTGCCACATCTACCCCTTGGTTACTTTGATCGGGTGCATTGGTGTTTTCTTGGATTCCTTCCATTATCTACAAGCCAAAGCCACTTTAGTATCCCACAAGGTATCATAGAAATTTCAATTAGGACATTCATCTAGGGTACTCACCCATCTTTTCTTATCCTCGGGATACTAAATGTTTTTCTAGACTTGAGAAATGGTTATCTTTCCTGCATCATATGTTGTATCCATTTCCTCAAGTTTTCGTTTCGTTTGTACTATCATGACTCTAGATTCATGTCTCTAGGTTGTCGATTTGATTAGTGGCCTAAAGGTTTGTCTTCTAGGTTCTTTTCATGCATCGGTACAGGATTTGGTCTTAAAGCAAATAAACATTATAGCATGCATATCACACAATCACTCAAGCACGCTAGCACAGCAAGGTCCCAAGCTTCCACCTAAGCTTTCAGGTTCAAGTGTCCCATACCACTCTACCCATTCCACTTAGGCTTTCACTCATAACAGAGCTACAACCAAACAATTTCGCAAATGTCTCGATAACTAAGGTTCCCGAGCCCACTATACTCCACCGTCCCATACCAGCGAGCATAGAAAAACCCATTCTGCCAAAGTTATCGATCATTCATCACACATGGTCCATCATTCTCCAAGTCCAAGCTTCCTCCATACCCCCGAATTCCTATACATCCCATACTACATATAAACCGAAAGATACAAAAGCTTCCCGGTCTCGTGTCCTGATCAAACAATTTTTTATTTTCACACAAGTTTTCGTCTCTAGCCTATGCCCTGGTGTTTTATGCTTTTGATCCACTATGCCACCCCGTTTCTACCTAGGGTCTTTTTCTGGACCTAAGGTTCAATCTGGTTGACTCACAACCTTTGTCTAGTCAAGATACCACATTTGGCATCTTTTTTTACTTCTATTCACTCTCTTGCCCTAATTTTCCACCTTTTAGTTTTATTTTATAGAAATAAGAGTGTTCTTCAACTCCGACTACTCATATAAGCTGGTGGGACAACCTCCAGATCAGGCGGCGAGACCGAAGTCTGCTTAGCAACCGTGCTTTCTTGGGCGGGATAACCTACCTCCCTTTCAAAGTTTAGCTTTACTTGGGACAAGGCTGTAATACCTGAAATTTTAGTGACATAATAACTGAAATTTGAGTTTAAAACACATTTTATTAGCACATATACGTATATATATTCATCATTGATATGCAATTAATTAGTTAGCATCGAAGTATAAAGGGATATGCATTGATTAATATTAGACATATAGAATTGTTGGGTAAATATATGCTTCTCTATTTGAATAAGAAAATAATATTT